>JAHHFQ010000054.1:0-26404 GCA_018831715.1 Matsumurasca onukii | reverse complement strand
AAAGGAAGAAGCCATCAATAGTTACTTTCACTAAAGCCATACGTAATGCTGGAAAATCACTTCAAGTAAAGCAGCCAACGAGTACTGATAAGGCTATACAATTTGGCTTGGGTGCAGTCAAGAAAACTATCAAAAAAATAAAATATTAAAGTACTGAGGGTTATTTCACTGCCAAAGTTTGGAGAAGCTTAACCTTTTTCTTCTTTTTTGCTGGACTAACAGCATTAGGCTCACTATAGGAAGGTGCGGCGTCCATAACGAAGGCAAACAATGATGCAAAAGTGACAAAAGGGTTGAAAAGAAAGAAAGACATAATCAAAATGAAAGCTGTAGCTGTTGGAGAACGACGTTATTTGAACCCATATATATGTTTCAAAAACTCTAAATTAGTTACCCAAACTTGCCCTTAATTAACTGGACTTGAAAAGCATGGCAAGCATATATCATACTTCCGGGGAGTATTATGCGCGATAATTTGCCTCTGAAACCTTGGAAAAATGAGTGTTACATAGTGAACCTGGTTAGTTCCGTAGGACCCGCCTCGCATTGGGTGGCATTTTGCAAGAAAGCAGATGACATTACATATTTTGATAGTTTCAGAAACCTCCAAAACCAATTGAACTTTTAACTGTCTCGGTCATCGAATAAATTATAATAATAACGATATCAGAACTTTAATAGTGTAAATTGTGGGCTTTATGTTTAAGTTTTTTTTAAATTTTTTTATAAATAAAGGCTTTTAATAAAATATATCTAGTATCTATTCAGCTTTCATGGCTTTAACCCTAGTATTTAATGGGGCTAAAGAAATTCTCACAAATGATAATCCTCGCCTTTTGAACTTGCCACAAACTATATGTGCGGCTTAAACGATTGGCACTCAACACTATACCGAACCTCGATAAACAGAATAAACTGTTGCATAATGGCGAAAATGTAATTGAAATTACCGTGGGCTCATACGAGTTGGACACTCTTTACGAACTTCTTGAAGATTATACATACAATTTTGATTCGCCACCATTCTTTTCTTTAAACGCCAAAAATGCGAAATAACATGTAGTGAGAAAATTAATTTTGCTCAAAATAATGCAACTAGCTCACTATTCGGATTCAAAAGACGCGTATTAGAGCCGAACATATACCACGAATCAGATATTCTGGACAATATTAAAAATGTTATTGTAATAAGTGTTGAATGCAATATTACTGCTGGATCTTATCACAATGGTAGGCCGTCGCACACAACACGAGCTCTCCCCAGACTCGCCGGGTATAAAATCACTGAAGTTACGAAAATTGTCAGTGATAGCAGTGAATCAGTGAAGTTCAAAAATGTCATCTATTTACCTGTGACTGTCAAGAGGATAAATTCGATAATTTTAAAGCTTCTCGGTCAAAACAACGATCTGATTAATTTTCGCGGTGAAACTATATTGTCTACATAATGCCTTCCAAAATACGATAGGTGGAGTAATTGATATTGCTAGAGGAATCGCTTTAAACGACAAGATTGCGAAAATTGAGGTACCATAGCTACTTACCATTCCTACAATCATATGGTCCGAGCGCTGAAATCCGTATCTATGCAATAGCAAGATTTATGTATTCTACCAAGCGAAAGTTTCATTTACATTGAAGAGCAATTTTTCAGGCTGCTAATGGAGCTCCTGTTAAAAATTTAAAACTCTGTAATAGTGGTATATCATTCTTATTTGATGAAATACATTACGAATTAAATGGTTTTAAAATCGATGCGATATGAAAATGTCGGAATAACTTCAAACATATAAAAATTACATTTCATCAAAAAATGAAAATGAGAATTTGGTATTTGCATCGTGGGACATAGAAGATAACGCTCTCCTACTGGAAATCAAATTATTGTATTTCGCTGCGCAATTTGCTGGGTTTTGCTGAAGATTATAAAAAATAAAACAAGTGCTAGACACGACTTGTATCTCATAAGAGCTCGTAGTGATAAGAATGCTTAAATTGAAGCATAATTAGCATAAATAGCTATAACATATAACTTTATCCGATCAAGCCTAATTACCATTACTTAAAACAATACAAACAAATACTATTCAAGTTAGTTTCAGGAATTTGGAGCTGTATAAGTATCCCGTTCTACCAACTGTAAACGTGCATACAAGGAACGTAAAACAAGCATTCAGCTTGAGAACCTAAAATCATTATTCTTGCATTTAAACTGATCACTAAAATCAAACTGAGGAAAATTCAAGCCAGTTTGATCTCTAGAAACTGCAGAGCGTTAAAGTTTTTTGAAATCGGATCCCTTACGAAGACATTCAGCTCGACTTTGTCAACAATTTTACGCTGTTCTCTATGACAACTGTCACCAACTGTCAACTCTGACGTTTTAACTGTCGATTTAAAGTCATTGATTGTCTCAAAACCGATTAGCCGTCTAAAGTCTCCATTATTTTAAAATTTAAACTTTTCACAAACTTTTTTATTAAAAATTTCACTTTCGAACTCTTTCATTGTTCAACTCTGTCTGATAATTTCTATTTAAAATTTGCTCTATATGTACTGTTCAAACCACAAACAACTTCCTGCTTAGTAAATGTTTGAAATAAAATTTAATGTGCCATATGGCAGAAATAGTCTTGATAATGGTATCGCCACCAACTTCCTGGAAAGTTAATATTTTAAATTGTTTCCTAGTTAGATATTTAACAATTTGAATTACTACCATTAAATGTACCATATGGCGCAAATAATTGCTATGATGATATCACCAACAACTTCCCGCTCAGTTAATGTTTTAAATTGTTCCCTATTAGATGTTTGACAAAGCGGAAACCTTAACGTTGTTATCTTTTGAATTATTGCCATTAAATGTAACATATAGTAGAAATGTTCGTTACGATGACAGCACGAATAACTTCCTGCTCAGTTAATGTTTTAAATTATCCCCTATTAGATGTTTAAGAGAGCGGAAACATTAGCGTTGTTATCTTTTAAATTATTACCATTAAATGTACCATATGGCGTAAATGTTCACTGTGCTGATGTCACGCTTTTGCTGTTACTCAACTTTATCTTTCGAAAGAAGTTCTAAGACTTTGTGCTCTGCTGCCGACCCCAACACAAAGAAAAACACACAAAGATCTCGCTCCTTTATCAGTTCAACCTTACAACCCATCTAACACACTTCACTTATTCTTTTATAGCTTTTCGCTAAACATTTTCAACTTAAGAAAATTTTGTTATAAAACTTATTGTTTAATATTATAATAATGAAATTGTTGATTTGTGAGAGTTTGTGGTGGAGGATTTGGCTAACGAAGGAGTTTATTAAGGCACAATAAAAGTATCCATGGCGAAAACAACTTGAAGTTCAAATTATGCCCATATGGCTGCAGACAGTTTGCCACCAACAAATAACGATCAACAAGTGCGATACAACTATTACTACATCTGTATAGAGTACGCATGTCTGCACCAATCGTCACAAAAATTTAATATCTGAAGTTTTGAATAATAAATTTTAGCTTATCAAAAGTAGTTTTAAACCCAATTGAGACGGTTGTATACGTCAATAAGGATAAAGAGGAGTTAAATGTGAAATAATTCTTTGAAAACACAATTCCTGAATTAAAAGCATACTTAGATGAAAGCCTTGTCAAGCATGCATCATTCAAATTTATTTTGGAACTATGGTTTGTTGAATTCTCAGAAGATAATGAAGTGGATACACAAATTGACATAATATCAATTTAAACAACAATGAATGTAATCGAGTTAAATGGTGAGATCGAGCCGACACTTGTTGCACATGCGGAAGAAATTCAATCCAAGATGTCGGAATTTCAAGAGCGTGAAAGCGGTTGGACTTTGTTACGTATTATTTATGTTGAAGTTAATTTAAAGCGATTCTCATCAATAAAAGGATCTAGTTATATGAAATTGCCTGATGTAATCGAAAACAAAAAGCATGTATTAATATTCAGAACCGAGATGAGTACTCCTTTAAATAGGCTTTGCTTTCTTCTTCTTCAAAACAAAGCTTTTAAGTCAACAAAGCTTTTAAAACCATCGACATATAACTTTTATAGAACATCTATGTATAAAATTTATAATATATCAGCGCCAATTATTCAGCTTAATTATAGAATGCAATTAAACTTTACCGGCCTGGAATTTCCACTAAAAATTAATGATATCGTAAAATTTGAGAAGCTGAGTGGCTGGATAAGTATTAATGTTTTGGAAACTAAATCTACAACGATAAACTATTTATCGTGGGGCCATTTATTCTTCAAAATTCAGAAAATTTATCAAGCTTGTTTTCTTTTAATGCAGAAGGAGGCTATTGGACACTACGTTTAGATAAATGATTTATCGAAGTAAATTGTGTATAAGTATATGCCTATAATTTATTAAATCAAAACCTTTTTAGATTAATCCAAACGCAGCGGACTCTACACAAACGATAAATATATCTATGTAATACCTGCTTACAACACTTTGTAATTTCTGATCTACTAAAAGCCCACAAATTGAATGTCGTAAAATAGTGACTAGGGAAGAAATCAAAATTGAAATTCTAAAATTTCAAACGGATGCTGAATCCCCTCATCATCTTTGCTGATTTTGGTGAATTTTTCAGAGCATGGGTATTGTGACGGCAATCCGTTGAAATCTTGGTCGGTGTAGCTAACCAGCATGTGTTCGCATGATGATAGTTTAGACAAATCTTCTTTCGCTTTGCCCTTTCCCAAGCTATTTGGGGTCGGCATTCTGTTGGTAGAGTCTCATTCTCCATAACTTTCTATCTGCTGTTTCGTCTCTTTCCCATCCCTTTTCTCTCAAATCCTCCTCTACCTTCCATTTCCTTCCTTCCACTATTTCTATCTCTTTATGTCCATGCTCATCTGGTCTGCCCGTTCCATTTCTTATCCCTTTCCTTCCATCCATCCATTTCCATCTCTTCCTTTTCTTCCATTCCATTTCCACATCCATTCTTTCCATTCCTCTACATCACCACCTTCATTTCTTTCTTTTATCTCTTTTTGAAGACTCCACTCAAACGTTTCCAATTCATCCACCCACAACACCCTATGGTTAATCTCAGCTCTAATCCACCCTCTTTCTCCAAGACTGATCCCAAATATTTGAATTTTTCAACAGATGGGACCCATGGTTTTGCAGCCGTATTCCTGTTTTCCCTCTCCTTTTGTTGTTAAGTATTCCGTCTTTGTTCTACTGATTTTCATTCCCCTACTCTCGAGTGCTCTTCGCCAATTCTCTAACTCGCTTTCTAGTCGTTTCGCCGTGGGTTGACAAATGACTACATCATCTGCAAACATAAAGTTCCAAGGCAACTTTCGCCTTATGTCAGCCGTCATTGCATCCATAACCAGGTTAAACAGGTGGGGCTTAGCACCGATTCCTGGTGCAATCCAACACGTACACCGAATCCCTTCGTCAACCCGACGCTACTACTTATGACCGTACTTGCGCCCTCGTACATTTGTTGCACCAATCTGATATACTTCTCAGGCACACACTTCATTCTCATACATCTCCATACTTCCTGCCTCGGTACCCTGTCATATGCTTTTCTAGGTCAATAAACGCGTAATGCATTTCATGGCGGGTTTCGTGGCACTTCTCCATTAGTTTCCTCATAGCGAATACAGCGTCTGTAGTACCCTTCCAGGCATGAAACCAAACTGCTCCTTACTTATACATGTTTCCTCTCTAAGTCTTGATTCCACTACTCTTTCCCAAATTTTCATCGTATGTGACATCAACTTAATACCTCTATAATTACCACAGTCTTGAACATCTCATAATTTTCTTCATTAGATCCCAAAGAAAATCTATTCCCTCTTCACCCAAAACCTTCCATACCATTACTGGAATCTCATCACTTCCCACTGCTTTACCATTTTCATCTTTTTCACTGCATTTATCACTTCCTTTCTGGTAACTTGTGACAATACGCCTTGATTTGAGACCATCCTCGAAAATCGTCCTCGGTTTTCTTGATTCAGCAAATCTTCAAAGTATTCCTTCCATCTTTGTTGGATATCCCCGTACTCCGCAATATATTGCCTTCCTTGTCCTTTATTTGTTTGATAGTAGTTACATCTTTTGACGCTCTATCTTTCGCTTTAGCTATTCTTAATAATTCCCTCTCACCTTCCCTATTTTCGACTTTCAGAATCCTTCTTCAATGGCCCTTGCCTTCGCTTTAGCCACAGCCCTTTTCGCGTTTTCTTTTCAACTATGTATTCCTGACGGTCAGCCACCGGTCAAATCCCACTTCTTTTAGATATTCTTTTCTTAATCATTTCTTGCACATCATTATTCCACCACCATGCTTCTTTATTCTCTGGTACACCCTTCCCTGAAGTTTTTCCTAATATTTCCTCTCTACCTTTTAATCACTTTACTGTTTATACTCCACCACTCTTCCACATCATCCTTAATGCTCATTTCATTTAATACTTTGCGTCTAAATTTTTTCTCTTAATGGCTCTTCCTTTAATTTCCACCACCTAATTTTTCTTTCATACGTTTTTCTTTTGTTTCGGGTGATGTGCCGTTTTAACAATGATGTCCACTATATGCTGAACACACTCTCCATTTATAACCTTACAGTTTTCAACCTCACGTCTTTGTTTTTCTCTGCCTAAAATAAAGTCTATCTGGCTTTTATTTCCTCCACTACTGTATGTAACTAGCCTATCGTCTGATCTTTGAAAACACGTGTTTAAAATTTTTAAGTCAAATGCCCTAGCATGCTGGATTATCATTTCACCCTCACTGTTTCTATCTCCCAGAGCCCATCCACCGTGTACCAATTCCTCGTCATTTTCTCTCTTTCCTATGTGTCCATTGAGGTCTCCACATATAAACAGCTTTTCGGTACTCGGAATCGCCATTACCACGTCATCTAGATCTCTCAGAATGCTTCCTTTGCTACTTCCTCACACCCTGCTTTGGTGGCGCTTACTATCCTAAATTCATTACTCTCGATCATAACCTTAATACTCATAATCCTGTCATTCTTCCTTTCGACCTGACATACTTCATCTTTCAGCTCTCTATTTAAAACTATCCCCACACCATTTCTACCTCTATTGATCGAGCCGCTGTAGTACACTTTATATCCTTCTCCTAATTCTCTAGCCTTATATCCCTTCCATCTTGTTTCCTGCACGCATAAAATATTTACTCTTCTTCTTTCCATAAGCTCAACTATCTCTCTCCCTCTCCTGTCAAAGTACCTACATTCAACGTTCCTATCCGTAATTTTCTTTTATTTATGATAGAATCCCCACGAACCGCCCCGCCCGGAGATCCGAATGGGGGTCTTTTACCTCCGGAATATTTAATCCGTGGCGACTCCATCATATTTTTTGACTGAAGCATAGTTTTACATGGCAGGATGCACTTCCTTGCACCAT
The DNA here is from genome assembly GCA_018831715.1 of Matsumurasca onukii. Lineage (NCBI taxonomy): Eukaryota > Metazoa > Arthropoda > Insecta > Hemiptera > Cicadellidae > Matsumurasca > Matsumurasca onukii. The sequence continues at coordinate 18,956 of JAHHFQ010000054.1, read as the reverse complement.
AACCCTCTGTGTTTTCGGGCTTGGGACCGTCACCTAATGGAAAGATACCAATAGGTGGCCACATTATAGTTTAGACAAATATGTGTCATATAATGGTGAGGATGCCCCAAAGACATTTGGTTTTACTACAACAGTTGTTTTAAAGACATCAAACCTTTGAACTTATCACGAGAAGGAGAAGTACAAATTCAGTACAGTACAGGGTGTTACATATGCAAAGATCTTTTAGAAAATTAGAAAGTTAGAGATTATTGTCATTAATAAGGTAAGTTTTAAGCGCTGCTCATCCTAGTTGTAACTAAAATACAGTAAAATTATTCTTTTCCGTACTTTTTCCACAGGCTTTGACTCACATATATACGTAAAATGGTTATCTTACGTCACCATTCCAGGCAATATTTCTTTCATCCCTTTAAACAAAGAATTGTATATTTCTTTGTCTTATCGCATCCTGTGGATAAAAACACTATGCTTGAAATTAGATTCGTAGTCTGTTATCGCTTTAAGCTTAGCTTCATTAGCTAAGAACCTTAACGTGGCAGACATTCGCATAGTACAGAAAATGTTTCCTGCAAATTTTTGCTTATTTGTCAGCAAAGTCTTTTCCGTGGGAAAACTTAATGAAAATCAATTGCCTTTAATAAATACGTTTTCATTCAAGCACAGGCCTTCAGTGTTTTGAAGATGATAATAATCGTGCCTTGAAAGTGTGGTGCCACTTTAAATGTTCTACAATTCTAAATTATATTCTTCACTTTATCAAAGCAGATGTTTTGCTACTTGCAGACATTTTGAAAACTTTCGAAAAACGTGCACGAAAATATATCAGATAGACCACTTTTGTAACTATACAGCCCCAGGGATGCCATGCTTAAGTACACAAAAATGGAATTAGATTTGATAACAGATATAGATAAACACATTTTATTCAAAAACGAATAAGAATAGCATAGTCCAATGCTGCAAAATATCGCAAGCAAATAATAAATATATGATAGACTTTGATCCTACAAAACCATCAGAGTTTCTTACATGCTTGGATGCGAATAACCTTTATGGTTGGGCTATGTCGCAGCCCCTTCCATACATAAATTTGAATGGGTAAAATATGCTTCATCTTTCGATATTATGAATATTTCGCTAGATGTCGAATATGGATATTTTATAGAAGTAGATAAGAGTACCTATAAGAAATACATGATAGACACAATGAGCTCCTATTGTGTGTTGAAGTTCAATGTGCCTCCGGGTCCAAATTTCTGAAACTAAGTCAAAATTTGTTCGATAAATAGAAATACATTATCCATTACCAAATCCTTCAACAATGTTTTAAACATGGACTTAAACTATCTAAAATTCATAGAAACTTAAAGTTCAAGCAAGCTCTACATTATTGAACAAAATACTTTTCATCGACAAAATGCCGGAAACGATTTTGATAATAATTTAAACAAACTAATGTACAACGCTGTCTACGAAAAACAAGGGAAAATGTCGATAAACGGAAAGATGTTAGAACAGTTACCTCCTGGAGAGTAGAAGAAAATTTAGTTGCGAGCACTTATGTCTAAACCAAACTTTTATAGCTCTTCTCTATTTACCGAAAATATGATTGCTGAACAAATGAATCAAGTAAAAGCCTATTATGATAAACATGTATATTGACACAAACTCCTTCTTTGCATTAAAACTGACGACTTTTACAGCGATATTCTAAATGATATATACACACACTTTGACACCTGCGATTATCCCTCAAACATTATTTATAATATCCTCTCAAAAATATAAAAAATTCTTGGAATGATGAAAGACGAATGTTGTGGTTAAATTGTAAAACAATTTATAAGTTTAAGATCAAAAGCTATAGTATTGAAATACAAAATAGTTCTGATGACACAAGTTATCAAAAAAAAAAAGGTGTTAGAAGAACAAAACTAAATAATTTATCAATAGCAGATTATAAAACGTGTTTATTAAAAAAATGTTATTTTATAGTAGTAGTTTCATATTTATATCTAAGCTTCACAAAATTTATACTGTTAATCAAAATTAAGTAGTTTAAAGGTATACATATAAGAACCGATTTATTGAAGAAAATGGAGTTGATATTCTTGCTTGGGTGCATTATAGTATAAAATATTTTATTTTAGATATAAATAAATACAATGTAAATAAAATTCCTTAGATAATTATTGTACAATTCGTGTTTGTAGTTTTAAATATTATATTCAAAATCTTTTGAAACAAAAGATAAAAGAAAAATATAGAAATATTTTGCTGAGTGCAAGCACTCGTGCTTTTGCATCCACACATCATAGGTAAATTTTTCCTAAAAAGTTCTCAAACTAGCGCTATTCAAATGATCCAAATCGATTATCAAGTCTTTTTCATCTCCATTTTAGTTACTACCCACGTTTTCTTCTCATAACCCTTCAAATAATTTATTCAAATCATCAAACGCTAATGTCCCATCGCTCCATTTAAATCCATGGTCATTTCTTTTCCGTCCACTGAACTCTTCTCTTATCTTCTTCATTCAAAGACTAAAACAAAATGGTTTCTCGAGCAACAACCTCTGCGCTACATCAAGCGAAATTATAAACAAGTTCTTTTGTCATAAACTTTCCATCACTTCACCTAACTCCTCCTACTACTTCCTTATTCAAGCTTTAAAACAACCTAAACTCTTGAACACTCACAACAACCATTTATTCATTACACTCCCTCGTCTCCCCACACCCTTAATTCACAAACTAACCACCAATTACCGCTAGTGTACGGACTGCTGATCGTAAGATCTGCAATGCAGATTGTATAACCCTTAAAATTAATGGCTTGCAGCCAAAACAATATTTGCTTTTATTAAATGAATAGTGAGATTTAAACAAACTCATTAAGCACATTACTAGAGTTACAAGGCAGTGACTTCGTTAAATCTTTTTTTACATAACATGAGTTAACGTCACGCTTGTTTTAATGAATACCAATCACTCTGCGCACAATTAAATATGGCAGTTTGTAAAGCATTTCACTTTTCGACGTCAAGCGCATCTATCAGTTCAATTTAGCTGTTTGTATATTGCTCAGATTGATGAACTCGATTCAATCTTCTAAATCGTTACTTTTTTAAAATTTGTTTGCCTCTTATACTTATTTGAAAATGTCTAAATCAGTTTCCGATGATGTAAATTTTTTTATGGCTTGATGCACGCCTGAAGTGCGGCCATTTAAAGAAAAAATTTCATATTATACATGGGTAGAAAGAAGATGCTTTTGGGTGCGGGATTTGAAAAGCTGAAGGTTATAGTCAACAGGAAAAACTGACTTGGGAACTTTTTTCAATATTTCAGCAGTACGGTGGAAAACGAGTTTTGAAACTACCCGTACAGGCCCAAACAGGAGAAATTTTAAAATCATGAGGCACACATGCGTGACGGGTATTATGAAAGAATGAGTAACCAGGAGAAACACAATAATGTTAAGGTCCCTGATAATTTTAAACGTCCTATGCTGAACCCTATCTAGCAGTTTGAGAATTGTCTTGCTGGCGTCTGCCCAAACAATAGAGTTTTATACAATTTTGTTCTTATACAAGTTGTGTATATAGTAGCCAATTCAGAAGGAGAAAAGTATTTTTGCATCTCTTTAGATACCTCGGCCTCCTGGAGGCATTCTTCACAACCGAGTAAACATGTTCATTCCAATCGAGCTTTTTGAGAATTTCATCTCAAGAAAGAAAGTCCCCTCGTCCCGTAATTTGGTATCCCTATGTTTAGTTGATGAGATGCGAGTTTTTTTTGGTAAAAGCAGAAAGCCTTTAATTTAGAATTATTTAATTTGACTTCGTATACATATCCCTATTAAGAAAATATTTTGGTGTCAGATTGAAAAGACTCAAACTTTTCCTACGAGTCTCAGAAAATTCATATGAGGAACTGAAAGTTCTATAGTCAACAAATGAATGTATTGGGTTTTGATTAGCAGAAAGAAAGTCATTAATAAATTTAAGGAAGAGTGTTGGAGATAAAATAGCAAATAGAATCGGTAATAAAGTTGTCATGATGGATAAACGTAGGAACAGCTGAAGAAGAAAAGTTTTAATGCTCAAATAGAACTTTGAGCCTTTGCCCGTCTCAAGATTTTCTCCTGATTGATTGATCCAAGAAATAGGTCTTTGACATCAATGCATTGAATGATTTCCTTGATTTCGTATAAGCAAGTTTGTTTTCGAGTCGGATTTTCTTGAAAGGCCTTGTAAAGTTCATCTTCGTTCTTACCTGCAACTTTACAATCCGCAGTACAAAATGCACCATCCTTTTGCTTGACGCACCGCATTTTAAAGGAATGAAATGAATTTCTTAACGTGAATCGTGAGAACTGTCAATTTGTATGCTCGCAATCAGAGCAATTCAGGATTCTACCTAAATTGTTTCCCCTCTATTAATTGGGACATCTTTGACAGAACATAACTCGTGCTCATTACACAATTTCATTGCATTGCCACGCTTCGTGTTTCTTACCTTACAGACGTTAGAACATAGTAATAATATACACCAGGCAAGCGTAGGCATTCTTTGTAAGGGGAAAAAGTTCACTTGTAGCAGCACGCCAATAGAAGTGGCCCTGGATTTCTTAGTTCTTCTCTCGTTTTTATTTTTTCTGAACATTATTTAAATAATGAAAAGCAATAACATGCTATCCTGAAAGGAAAACAGAAATAAACAAACATGACTTAGCCATGTATAATGAAATATCAAATATCTCTTGGTTGTTATTTAAATTTACAAATCCCCTACCCTCTCGTTATCGTTTAGGGATCGGTTGTTATGACTTTTGAATTCTTTTGCCTCTGCTTCGGCATTTGTTACTGATCAATAAAATTTGATAAAAGGCACTTTTGTCAGAAAAATTTAAAAAAAGGCACTTTTCAGAAAAATTTAAAACTGAAGTTTCGCAATTCAGAGATATCAATCTTTGGGAAAGATAACGTTGTCAATTTTATATTAAAAAATGTTTTTTATATCAATGTTATTTAACAATTTAAAATACTCAAAAATTTCTACAACACAATTTAACTAAAAATTACAACTACTATTTTTTTATTCCACTTATTCACTAATTCGACTTATTCAGTTGAGACCATGCATTTTAAAAAGATTTGTGTAAACTGAACTATGGTCAAAACAATATTGTTGTTTTAAGCCTGTATTCTTGTGTTGTTTTAGATGTTTTAGATCTCAAAACTCAAAATTTTTGAAATAAGCACACTTCTCTTTCGCAAGCGTCGTGCGAAATAGATATAAGAGACTTTGGTGTTGGAAAACGAGAGATTATACAATGGTTGAGATCGTATTGTTTGGGTACTTGAATGTGTTGACTTAAAGAAACTCTATTATTATTGAATTCATTACAATCTTCTGTAGAAAAGCGTTGTTTTATCTCATTTGAAAGTAGTTGTTGAATGCGTCTATCTTCAATATCCTTTTTAGAATATATTAATTTGTTAAGACCGCTGCTTTGTATGATACGGCCGCAATCCTCGTTTGTCTCTTCACCTATCAACGGATCGTTTTCGAAAGCCTTTTGTGAATTGGCTTTCCCAGATGTCTTTGTCCATATTACAAGCACGTTCTAGTATTTACAAATACTAGCTTTGCTCCATTTTATTCCAACAAAGTGTACTAATCCTACAAATACAAGGAAAATGAGGCCCAGTAGATAAGATGTTGCTTTGGTTTCAGAGATTTCGCCATTGGCAGAAGAGCTTGGTTTTCAAAACCTTAATTGACATTGGGTCTTGGGCAGATTCAGCGACTGTTGTGTTAAAATTAGAATTTACGTGATTTTTGTCGAAAGCTAATGGATTGATATTCTCTTCAATAATGTCATTCCTGTTTAAACTGCCTGCAACATCGTGAAACTGAACAATACCTAAACCATTTCCAAACCTATGTTCTGGCGGATAACTAACACTTTCAGCTTCTTTTTCTCGGTTCTTTTACCATATTTTAAATGTGTTATCATGATCGGACTCATTCCACTGCCAAACTCATCCTCCAAGTCTCTTCCATTAGTCTTTAAGACGGAATGAGTGTCAGTAGGTGTGTCTGTTGTGTAGGCTTCAACTGAAATACCTTTTACCCTCTCTTTCACCAGACCCTTCTTCTTTGCTCCATGCAATAGTTTTTGTTTGTATAGCAGCGATTTGCCCTAAGAGGCAAAAATCTTTGCCTAGCTCTCCCACGTCATCACCTAGTTCCGCAGAACTATCCACAATTGGCTGATCACCTAACATAAGCTCGTTTTCATTAGTCATTAAGTCAATCCATTTATTCTTCTCTTGATCGCATATATCCGACTGTTTAATCTGAAGCCACGATTTTCCTTTTAAATTACTCGGATAGGTGCATTTTACGTGATGTTCTGTAAAAATATGCTTCTTTTGCAACCAATTTCTTACATCAACGGTTTCACAAGAACAGTTAATATTATTATGGCTTAGCTCAATCGATTGGAGGTTCGTCAGTTTAGTTAGCTCTAAAGGCAGAAACGTCAATTCATTGTGCGACAAATCTAAATGCTGAACATGGAGTAGAAGTTTTCCCAAACCGTGTGAAGTGATTTTGTTATGTCGTAAGTTTAATTTTTACTCGGCGTCCAAGGTGACCGATTTCAGTAAGGTAATTATGCGATAGATCAATGCTAGTGACATCACGTAGCTTTTCTAATTGATGTGAAAACTTCGCAAGTCCGATGTGGGAAAAATCAATGGAATGAAGAGCTAGTAAAACAATGACGCCATTCTCAGTTTTGTACTCTTGTGATAAGTATCTAAAAATTCCATTAAAACTAGAACATTTGGCATGATTTTCAGCACGTGAACCTTTTAATACAAAACAATGACAGTCTTCGGGACATAAATTAGATTTAACAGGCATAGGTGTCGGCAATGTTTTACCTGAGCTTTTGTTAAAGGCAAATAAAAACACTAATGAATAAAAGGCGAAACAAACTTTATTTGAAGACATGTTTTGCAGGAATGAAGATGTTCTGTTGAAAGACCAGGAACTAGAAACCTAAAAAAAATGTTTTGAATAAGTTAAAGTGGGTTTTAAAAATGTGTTAAACAGTAATAAAATATCATCGAGAAAATAAATATTTATATGTGTAAAATTAAATTTAAAAGCATCTTATTGATTGAAAAAAAATTATAAATATTTTATAAAGCGAAAATCATTTATTAAAAGGCACACATTTAAGGCCTAGGCAAGTATGTTTTAATTCCTTTTGTCAGCAAATAAATTTCTTGTTTATGTTACATTATATAATAAGAAAGAATAACAACAGTTATGGAGGTCGCAACAAACGACAGTTAATTTGTTGCAAAATAACACTATTGTCGAACATGAGAAAAGGACAGCAAGGATAAAAGTATACAGCAATAGGAAATATTTAATTCCAAAGTTTGATAACTTTTAAAATTACAAAGCTAGTGAAATCATAAAAGAATTAAAGGGGTATGTTAAATGAAATTAGTAAAATATTTAAATAGGAATAGGTAAAAAACAAATTATGCGTTTTAAAGTCGCTTCAAACAACAGTGAGACTGTCGTGTAGTGTAGTTTCTACTGATCAAAATTATCCTTTGATAATAATCATATGCCTCCATATAATTCTAAATTGATAAGAACATCTTTTGAATAACATGGATAGAGGACGGTCAATTTATGTTCCAATAAGCAATGTAAGTCGATGCATTGTCTATCGACAAAAGTGTATTTGCGAAAATCAAAAATGTCCCGAAAATTCTCGCACTTCGAAAAGCAAAGTGGGAGAAGTGGAGACGCTGATATAGAGCATTTCTAGGAAAAAGGACTCTCCCAAGGGTTACAACAAAACCTGCAACACAAACACTTCTAGTTGCAGACTAGCCTCACTAATTCAGCAGTTTGCATAATCACTAGCCTACCATGTTGTTTGCCACCATCTCACAGCTTGCATCATATACGTCCAGGAAGGACGGTAACGTAATAAATAATCGGAACTCTGGTTGACAATCAAACTTATACTTTAATCAATTTTAAATTTACTTTAAATGAAGGGTTATTTATTTCAAAAATTTATGGGTAACAGAAATACGTATGTTCATTGTGGATTTAATTTTCGTACCTATCACGAAATAGCTTTAGTAAACCTCATGCTGAGGACTTCGCTACTTAATGGTCCTTAGGAATAAAAGAAAAAAAAAACCAAACAACAAAAAATTTTATCCTAACGGTACGTTGAGTATTGTAATAAGCATTTCTCATAAATGCAAAAATCTTCGCCAGTTTAAAATCAAAGTCTTTCTGAAGAAAATGCTTCAAGTACTTTACTCAAAGGATCAAGCGTTACCATAATAGATGTATGAGAATGGTTACCAGAAGGCTAAGATGAACAAGATGAACAATGTTGTAGAATTGCGCACAGATCATAAAGCCTATCTGAATATGTTTGCCATGTTCTTATAGTTGCCACGAAAATCACGTACTTATTGGACCCTACAGAAAACGTTATTCTCGTTGTGAATGTCCAAATGTAAACATTCTAGAAAATAACTTCGTTTTAAACGATACTTTTCTAACGTTGGAAACAAGCACACGGCTAATGAAGATGTCATATTATCATAATTTTAGTAGATTGTATTGTATGTGTGAAAGCTCTTTTCTTATCAAGAAAATCATTTCGAAGATGTAATGCTTCAATATGCAGTAATGATGAGAGGTTCCATATGCTAGATACTTGGGCATGTAATAAACTCACTACTCCACTCAGGCGACTTTTCACATGCCACCACCGAGGAGCCAGCACTTAGTTGTGAATATGTGACAAAGAACACGGGAGTGGTGTCATTTTAACATAATGGATACGTCCACCAACCAAAGGCATGAACAGTGGCATTGTATGACGTAACTATCCAAAGTGATGCACCCATACATAAATAAAATGCAAAAGTAAACTACGCACCAACCCTCCAGTATAAGTTTGTTCGCGAATACGAATTAAGATTGTGTTGCAATGACTGATTTGTGCGCAACTCAGTGCAGTCGCACAATTAAGAAAGGGTAAGACGATGAACGAACGACAAAATTGTAGGGCTGGACATTACAAACCAGGTGGCTAGTACAGGTGCAAAGGCGAAATAGACTTCCGGATGTTAGTCATATCGAGGTCGTGATTTCTGCCTTGGTCCTGAAAATATCCCTTGGGTAAATATTTGCGATTAAGTCGATTTTTATACGCAACGAAGCAAAGGAACTTTTCCATTCTGTTATGGAGAACATCGAAATATTTTGACTGTCCCGTCCGTCAGTTTATCGTTCGATTTGCCACAACAGTTTATATTAACAAGAAGTCGTAGGTTGCTCAGTTCATATATTGTATTTGTTTTTTAGAAGCTACATCTGTTATGTTCTTATTATTTTCGTAGATAGAGTTAATGACGCTGATGACTTTTCAATATATTTTGTATGGTCCTTTGTACAAAATGCCTTTTTTCCTTTGAAGCAATATCAAGTTTTATACGTCTTTTTGAAATTTTTTTTTAGTATTGTTTTCAGAACTGGATATCCTATACTTGTTTTAAGTCATTTGACTTGTCGTGAACCATTTGGTGACACATCATTCTTGGCGATGGGTTTTACATAAAGTCAAAGTTGTAGGAAGCTTAGTTTTTGTTAGGTGTGGGTTCTGTCCATTTATGAACTAGTAATATTTCTAAAAAATTTTACCTTCAGATTTTTCCAACAAATATTGTTCAACAACATTTCGGTCAAGAATTAATTGAATTCTACAAGAAATTGAGAAGTTCTCGAGTGTTTTAAATTTGATTATTTGATTAAAGTTTTTTATATTTTTATTAGATAGTGTAAAATTTTTTGTAGCTTTACTTTTAATTAGTGCATTGCTTCAAAGATGACGATATATACATTTTTGTCAGCAGAGTGACGTTTCAGAAAACTTTTTTATGATTATGTATATTTTGGTCCGCTTTTGCAGAATCGACTTATTGTAATCAAATTATTTTGGAAAAATTATTTTTAAAGAAAATGTTTTTTTTTTTATCTTTGCAAAATTTGGATTATATTATTTATGTCATATTTAAATGCTTGCCGAAAAGAACGTCCACATCACACGATCACACAAAAAGAAAAATGATGTGACAGTAAATTTAATCAATAAAGCATTCAGATCCAACTTTGAAGTCGGGTATTATATTAATCTGATATTTATGATTTCGGATGTGTGGAGCAATTAAAAACAAACGGTTATAAGATCCTAAGATCTGCAATGTAGATCGTAAGACACTTAAAATTAATGTGGCTTGCAGGCCAGAAAAATTATTTTCATTTTTATTAAATGAATAGTCAGATTTAAACAAACTCATAGAGCACATTACTAGAGTTAGAAGGGACTGACTTCTAGACAACTTTTTGTTACATAACTTTAATTTTAATCAATACCAAAACCTCTGTGCACAATTGAACATAGTAATTTGTTAAGCATTAAAGGCACACCCATCAAATGGATTTTGCTGTTTACTTTATATTGCTCCAAAAGATGAACTTGATTCAATCTTCTAAAGCATAAATTTTTGAATTTGTTTTCCTCTTATACCTGCTGGTAACGTACATTTTTTATAGCTTGATGCACGCCTGAAGGCATTGCTAACACTTTTGTAATGCATGAGTACAGCGCGACCATTTCATAGTAAAAAATCACATAGTATTCATGGGTGGAGAAGACGCCAGCAGTAGATTTAACCGATTCGGTTCCTTATGTGGGCCGGCCAAAGGGAAAATTTTTACATGTGTTGTAAAATTTAGGAAGCGTGGCAAGGGGGGCGTGGAAAGGGGGGCGGGTGAGGGTTGTTTTAGGGCGTGATAGGTTTGGAGGCCAGTTTTGGATCTTCGGTTAAGTTTGAAGGATGTTTTTAAAAGGGTGTTTTGGGTGTATAAAGGGGTGTGTCAGTGTTTTTGTGGTTTGGGAAGGGAGGTTGAAAGCACGGACCTGGTTTTGGATATTTTAGAGTAAGTTTTGGGAGGTCGGTTTTAAAAAAGTTTCTTAAAGGCTAAACAAAGCAATATTGAATATGCGTAAGTAGGCCGCACCCCATATCTTTCGCTGCTTAAAAGAAAAAAACAAACAAAGAAAAGCAATAAAAAAAGCGATAACAATGGATGGTTGACGATACGCCGTATACAAATGATGATTTAGCACTTTTATCAGGATGGTTATATATATATATATATATATATATATATATATATATATATATATATATATATATCCACATTTCATTGTTTCTATTTTTGCTCTGTTTTGAACGAAAGATGATTAAGGTTTTTTTTTCACAAGATATGCCAAGGAGGTTACAAAGCTCTTTGCATCGAAGATCTGATGGAGATGTTAGAATCAAACAACTATGGTATAAGGCCTAACCCCTGCAGAATAATTATTATTACTCCTCTCCATAGCAGCATATAAACCGTGAAGTAACAAACCACAACCATAACAGATATATTCTATTAACGAAGATTGCGTACAGTAGGTATGCGCATTCTAAACAGACATACTTTTACCATTAACTATACTCTTTTAGCGTCAAAACCCGATCTTCGACACCCGACATCCGACCCTGACACCCGACACCCGACGTCTGACATCCAGTACCGATGCCCGCCACCCGTCCCTCACCACCCTTATGAATAAAACTTAATTTCATGCTTTAAACATGATCGTAGGAAAACAATGTTTAGTGTTTGCTTTGCTCATTAACCACAATAGATAACCATTCATAGGAAATAATTAACCACAAAAACATTTGAAAAAAACCACAAATGTGTAGCGCAACTTTGACAGTATATTCAGACTGCTCACAACACCTGCCGCTTTGTAGCTCAAATTTATTTTAGATAAACATTAACCACCACACACCCGAACACACACACGGACTTCCTAAAATCAGACTTTTTCAAAACTGACCTCAAAACTTACTCCAAAATATCCAAAACCAGGTCCGTACTTTCAAAACCTCGCTTCGCAAACCACAAAACACTTACACACCCCTTTACACCAGAAACACCCTTTTTTCAAAAAACATCCTTCAAAACTTAACCGAAGATCAAAACTGGCCTCCAAAACCTATCACGCCCCTAAAACAACCCTTCCACCCCCCTTGCCACGCCCTTACGCCCCTAAATTTTACAACGTAGCAAAATTTCAACTTTTGGCCCGGCCCACATTGGGGCCAGGTGGTCCAAATATACTTCTGACGACTGTGGGTATTGATTTGAAAAGCTAAAGTTTATACTCAACAGGGAAAACCGACCTGGGGACTTATTTCCATATTTCAGCAGTACGGTTGAAAAACGAGGTTTTGAAACTGCGCGTAAGGGCCACGCAGTTCGGATGAATACTGGACAGGCAATGAAATGCAAAGACATGAAACCCTCTGCGATGTACCAATCAGTGCATGGGTTAATGTTAAGGTCCCCGATAATTTTAAACGTCCTATTCTGGACCTATCTAGAAGTCTGACAATTGTCTTGCTGACGGCTTCCCAAACAACAGAGTTGTACTCCATTTTTGTCCAATGTAAGCCGTGTATATAGTATTATCCATGGGTAGAAAGGCATCTTTCACGACCGAAAAACATTTTCATTCCAACCGAGCTTTTCATAAAATTTCATCTCAAGAATAGAAAGTCCTCCTCGTCCCTTTATTCAGTATCATTTATGTTAATTTGATTAGATGTCAGTTTTTTTTGTCGAGGCAGTAGACAGCGATGAATTTTAGAAGCATTAAATTCTACCGTTGTCAATTCCCATTAAGAAATTATTTTGGTGTCAGATTGAAAGGACTCAAACATTTGGCTACGAGTCTTACGAATCACAGATAGTGCTGGCCGAGGGCTCAAAAAATTCATATGAGTAACTGAGAGTAGCATCGTCCGCAGATAAATGAATTAGGTTTTGGCTAGCAGAAAAAGATCATTAATAAATATAAGAAGAGTGTTGGAGATATATAGAACCCTGGTGAACACCAGCAATACTGGTTTTGGGATAAGACTTGAAGTCATCCAATGTAAACTGCAATTAGCGCCCATACAAGAAACTTTCCGTCCATTGAAAAAGTGATGGATGCATTTCAAAGAAACCATTTTAGATAGATCTCTATGCTAAACCCTATCGATAGCTTTGGAAATATGCAAAGCAACAACCGAATTTTCACCCAAGAAATGAGCTGCTCTGATCCTTTTCCGACAAGTTTTTAGTCAAGCTCCCCATTGATCTTTCTTTCCGGAATCTGTATTGAAAATCGCTTGGTAAACTGTTGTCTTCAAAATATTGGTGAGTCGGCAATTGATTAATGTTTCCACTACTTTGAGAGAATGGGTGTTAGGGGAATCAGACCTTTGAGAGAATGGATGTTCGAGCGATAGAACGATAAGAAGAGACAGATGAAGACTTTCCTTTTACCTATGGTTGAACACGAGCCAACATCCACCTATCAGGAAATGCTCCAGTTGTGTAAGATAGTGCAAACAGTTTTCGAAGGCCTTGCAAGAACAGGTAATTCGCGTAACACCCTAGCCTATATAGCATCAGGCCCCGAAGATTTTAGAATGTTGAGTTCGCCCTGAAATTTTAGCGATTATGCAAGTCCGAAAATGTTTCCCACCGATTTGTTAACATGAGGAATAGAATAGTTATCTAAAATTACAAATCCCCTTCGTAATCGTTTTGAATTATTTGTTATGGCTCCTGATTTTTTTTTCCTCTGCTTCGGCATTTATTTTTTATCAATACATAAAGCCTTATAAACCTAAAAGTACACTTTTGTTCTACTAAATTCACTACTTTTCAAATAGAAATATAGAATTTATGACACCATGTTCCTATTTAAAACTGCTTCGAAGAGCTGAAAATATACGAAAATATGCTGGCGGTTTTGGTTCACTCATTTTGAATAATCTATGGCGATTGTTTATTTTTTTCTTTTGCATGCGGTCTCCTGCTTTTTACTGTTCGAATTCAAGAATGAATTCTTTTATTCTAACTTTCAGACAGAATATACTCAGAATAAAAAGAATACTTCTTGGTGCGTCGAAACAAAGGAGTGTTGGCTTTTGCTAAATGATTTAGGATAAAGATAAAGTTGTCAATTTGTTTATTTAAAACTTAGTTTATTTTAAAAATGTGTGCTTTATATCAATGTTGTGTATCAATCCAAAATACTCAAAATTTCACAATACAATTTAACTAAAAATGATAACTACAATTATTTTCATTCCACAAAAATGAGAATGTGTTTTTTTTGTTCTAGCAGCTATTCTACGTTGTAAATTTTATGGCCACCGTTTCCTTTAGTGAATCTATTATTAGCTCTAAACTTTTTGTTGTACAGTTGCAGGGTAAATATAAAAGGAAACAGATTTACTTTAACTAAATGCGGGCTACTAAACAGCCTATACTAGCAACATAAGTTCATACATGTAAGTTCATGAAAGGTTAAATTATATGCTACTGATTAAAATGGACAACTCAATAGTTAAAGAAAACAGCCGTTGTAAACTTCAAGACCACCGCTTCCTTAAGGGATTTAATAATTAGTTCTAAAATTTTTTTTACAGCTGCAGTAAGTAAATGTAAAGGAAACAAACTTTCTTTAAGTTAATGCGGGCTACTAAAAGCCTACTACTAGCTATATAGGTTCATGCATGTATGTTGATAATAATGTTTAGTTATATGCTACTGATTAAAACACACAACCTCAAAGGGACAAAATGTGCGTTTTCGTTAAACTTTGCAGTTGTTAAATTACTACATGTTTTTTACCGTTCTTAATCGAAAGCACATACCCCTTTCTTTTTGTTTTTGCCTAATATTATTTTATGAAAGTATTACTTTATTTACTCTGTATATAGTCGTATATATAATATATTTCCCTTTGATTAAAATGTGCTTATGTAGAGATTTTTTAATTCT
The DNA here is from genome assembly GCA_018831715.1 of Matsumurasca onukii. NCBI lineage: Eukaryota > Metazoa > Arthropoda > Insecta > Hemiptera > Cicadellidae > Matsumurasca > Matsumurasca onukii. The sequence goes on along the minus strand of JAHHFQ010000054.1, from coordinate 3,924 downwards.
GTTTCTTAGTAAATAGCTTTTAATAATTTAGCATTTTCTTAATTTTGATGAGTTATTACAAAAATACGCCTTAAAATAGTTTTAAAAATTGTCGTTTTTTCAAAATCATAATATTAATACGGTTTTAATTTCAAGGTCATCCTTTGGCATATTTAAGAATCCAAGCTAATATACAAAAGAATAATGTTTATGTGCACATGTTCGTTTTCTTTGTCGTGTTTTAGGAAGATCAGCTTTGCCACCTATTTATGGAAGATGTTTTACAAATAAACAAACATAAAAAAAACTTGAAGAGATGCCATTTTAGTTTAGCCCATCATTGAGTTAATGTCATGTCAATCCTGGTCTGATATATTTCGGGAATATTATTCACATTAAAAATATGCTAAGCGTCTTTCTGTGTTATAATAAAATCGCAAGAACTTGATGTACGTCTTGTAACAAGAATGGGAGTCCTTGGTCTTAGAGGTTCAATGCGCCTTTTAACTGCTTGAACGAACATAATTTTCATTTTTAACTCATTAAAAATCCATTAAAATTTTAAAATATCATTTTACAAAAATCCAGTATGATTCCATTAAAGTCAATACCATTGGTAAAATATAGACTATCAACACTGTTAACAACAATCATAATGCATAGTATTTTGTTGCATGTGGGCTATCCTATTCGAGGGTGTTCACGGTGTTCCTGCGAAAACAAAGACGGACAACAAAGGATCAATACGAAAGTATGTATACTTATCTGACATCAAACGATGAGGGATTATCTATGGATGCTACTATTGACCATTCTAAACTTGAGCATATGGCAGGATCGCCAGTTGCAACCAGCGTTTTCATCGATTTTTAAATTTGACCGACAATATCAGAGGGTACGGCACCTAGCAAATGGCTGTACCTGGTTTTCGCGGACGCAATTGGACGTTCTAGTTGGGTGATTGTGGTGTTTCTTGCTTCTCATTTTATCACTTGAAGTGCTTCTGTTGGGCTGACTCAGTTCGAATCGAATATTAATTTGTTGCTGAGCTGAGCAACATACTTATCTCAGTTATTTTCTTTTCTTTGGTTACATTTACTTCTTTTCATTTGCAATACGTAAATTCACGTATCTGGTGGCGATGAGGTTGTTGTCTTTATTTGGTTTTGAATTCAGTTTTACTTTTGTTTCAAGCTTCAGTTCGTATAAGTTGTGGATGGACATGTTACTGCTTTGTTGTTATTAGTACGGAGTACGGACTACGGGAGTTCTTCAATGTTCAATGTTCTATCGCTTTATTGGACATTGCCAATTACGTATGACTGAGTACTGTAGTCTGTAGTGCCTGTTTTTATTTACTCTTTTTCTACTGTCAACGATTAAATATATCCGTATGTGGGATGTTTCACCCTTTGCGTTTGGTATGCGTGTTTGCATAACAAATAAATGGAAAGTTTGATCGATGCCTATTCTACGATAGATGGCGGTAAATATAACTGGGCGACATAGGTAAACGTTCTACGTGGTCGCTTCTGGGCGTAAAGCGCCAAAGGTTGAGACGGTGTTTCGAAAAGTAACAAGGATTATCGCGAGAATCAAGTAGGAAATAAATGAAACGACAGGCTTCGAGGAAAACTGTCGCTATTGAGAGCGCGCCAGCAGTGGCACGGGTTCAGCCATGGATGAAAAAATAAAAAGATAAGCAAGTCTCATCGGATAAAATTGCAAGCGATATCAGACCGTGAATGTCTTGCATATAAGTTGATAGATCAGACAAATTTTTTTTATTTTTGTGGAAGGAAAGTGTCCACTAAAAATAATTTTTAATTTTTTGTGCGATACTTCGAAGTTTTGAGCACGTATTTCCTGAAAACTAAATTAATATAAAAAAAAATTTTAAAGAAAATCGCAATTAAATAAATTTAACTTAACCGTAAAATCGGTCTGCTTCTTCGTTATGAATAACAGGACCTTGAGTTCGTAATTATTTCATCGGATGTTGCTTCATCTTGTAATTCAATACTGATGTCTATCTAAAAAGATAAACGAAGACACCTTGGGTTGAAAGGAAAAAAAAGATTGGCGTTAAGTGATGAAACGTTGGATCATCTGGCAATAATAATGTAAACTGGGGGAGTAGCGACAATTTAGTGAAGAAGGAGATGTGTTAAATATGCTTTTTATCCAAGTACGATATTTGTACCTCGTGGTTTGGTGAGCGGTTTGTGTGGACGCTAAGCGGACAATCGGAGTTCAAAATTGGCTGGAGCCTTTGCTAAGTTTTTTGCTTTTCTCTTTTACCTCCTTAAATATGTACGCATAAATTTTTTGGTTAGTTTAGCTTAAAGCATTTACATTTGCTTTGGTCGATATATTTTATTTTTGAGTAATATTAGTCATTTTACACAAAAAGAATTTCTATTTGACAATTATTCGTCAGTATCTGATGCCAGAAGTGGAGCATAAGAAAAACTTGAAGGTAATTAAATAAAATGTTTGGTAGCAACTTAATGATAACAACTCGCCCTGATTAGTCGTGGTTATTTCTTGATGGACAGAATAGCCTTTTCAAAGGAAGAACATATATATATTAATTCTTTATTTTGATGTAGCTAATTCTGTAAAATAATAGATATTAATTTTTTTTTTTTCTAAAAGGGCAGAATAAATCTCAAATCTATAAGCAAATGTTTTAATTACATGCTAATTAAGAAAAGTATGGTTGAGTAGAGCGGGTCTAATATGGTGACTGGTGAAGAGGTGCCGTCATGGGAGACTTAGGACAGTAGACGGACGAAACATAAGACGAAGATAGTTGATTTTGTAGGTCTAGTTGCACTCACATTTTTGTATTGTTTCGTTAGCTAGATAGGGTAAAGGGTTAGTTAGCGGTTCGTTCGCGAAAGTAACCAAACCAGAAGTTCCCTTTTTGGTTTGGCCACCACACTGGATTTAAGGGGAAGCATATGCACAGTTCATAGGTTCAGATAGGTTACTAGGAACTTGGTGTAAATATTTGTATTGGTTGAGCGTACGGGATTGCGTGGTATCGACTGGGGTGGGCGTGAGATAACATGAACGTTGTCCTATTCCTCCTTAAATCCTTTTCCAAGCGTCTATATGTTCTTTTAGGTCCTGCTTCCCGACCTACGGTATCCTTTAACCTCGTTATGGTACCTTATCGCACGAGTATTTTGTTTGTATAAATTTTTCTTTCTGGCGGCTTGTGTGAGGCTAGGAGGGCAAAGACCCCATTGCCTAAAGCAGCCGGATCAAGCGTGCCTACCGCCTCCTTCCTAGTACTCCCGGCAGGCACATACAACAACTTGCCACAATAGTTAATTGATTGATGTTATATTTGGCCTACATTTAGATATAACTTCAGTTTATAAATTAATACTTCTTTCCTTTGGCAGTTCTTTGTCATTCGTGATACAGAGAGTGCTGTTAACCTCAAATGCAAATAACAAATCCCTGTTTTCTCACATGGTCATAAAATTTGAGCTTGAACACGTAGGCCTATATGATTCCTGTTTGAACATGTTTCATATAATTGTCACAACCTCTTTTTTAAAACAGTTTAATTTCTTCAAAGGTTTTTGACACGGCAGTCGTGCATCGTGCTTCATCACGTAAGCTTGCACTGCGCGTGCAGAAAGGCACAAAGTAGAAAACTGAAATAATAGCAAATGTTCTTAAAGTTTAGAAATAAAAATAGAGCAGTTGGAAGGCGTTTGACATGGGAATAAATGGCTGAATAGAAAAAAGCGCGAGTAGTTATCGGTCGATTGTTGGTTCGACTCAACCTTTGTCATGCGTTTTTAACTGCTTGAATAAAATGTATAATTTTCATGCTTTACTCGTTAAATATTTATTAAAATTTTAATATATCATTCAACAAAAAAAACATGATTCCATCTATAATTAAAGTACTTTTTTAATTAT
>JAHHFQ010000053.1:0-26697 GCA_018831715.1 Matsumurasca onukii | reverse complement strand
AATTACTTTGTTTTGGAAGAAGAAACAAATGTACAACCTTGGCTCAATGAATTGCTGAAAGCTTGTACAAGCTGTGACCCTGAAAGCATCAGCATATTCTTAGACCTGTCTAAAGCACATGTGCATCCTGTTGATCATTCAAACTGTTAAAATATTAGTAAATCATGGTATCAAGAGGACTACCTCTTCAATGGGTTAAGTCTTACCTATGCGACCCGAGCATAACAAGTGCAAATCAGCGATGTTTTATCTGACCCCATTGAGCTAAAATCTGAGGAGTTCCTCAGAATCATTTTGGGACCCTATGCTGTTTATTTTGCAATGTGAATTTACATGCATTAATGAATGGTGTAGCTGGTCATTTGGTTCAATATGCAGATGATACAACCCTAGCTTACACTGCTCAGACACTGCAAAACCTAGAGGTTAATTCTGTCCAATCAACAAATATTTGCGTTCCAGTTGACAACTTGAACCTTAAAACAAATATTGACAAATCAAAGTTCATGCATTTTTAATCTAGGTTCAAAGCTACAATTGAAACCCCTTAAATTATTTTTAGATATTAATCAGATAGAAGAAGTTGAACATTTTAAGCTTCTGGTATTCACCTGGACAGGAAACTTAGTTGGAATTCCATATTGAACATGTTTGTAATAAAGTTTCGTCAGGAGTATTTTGCTTAAGTAGTTTATCTGTGTACTGCTCAAAGATGTTTAAAATGGCTCAAGCGGCTTAATTTATCCCCACTTAAAATCACGGTACATGTGTTTGTGAGAAACTGTGCTCAGACAAAAATCAGCAAAGAGTATTTGTTTTTTACAGAAGTATGTCATTAGAATCTTGTACAACTTAAGAGCAGGGACTCTCGAAATTATTGTAAACAATTAGGCATTCTAACCTTTCCTTCTTTACATTTATGATCCACCCATCTTTGCCTTAATAAGTGCTGTCCTGTACAAGCAGTAGTGATACATAGTCATGATACTGGATTCTTTAACTAGTTATAGAATCGATTATCTGAACTAGAATTATTCAAAAAATTACCATCTCAGGCCGGAATTACATTCTTTCAAAAACTTCCTAAGAAATTGCAAGGTCGTTCACAATTCTGAATCTTTAAAGGCGGAACTTAGAAATTATCCTGTCACCATGAGGTTTTATAGTTTACAGGAATCATGCACCACTCACTTACCATACAAGTCTGGTGTCCATAATACATTTACTAGCCTTAAATTCAAATTGGCCAATAATTGGCTAACATTTACTGTAGAGGCTTGTAATTGCTGTTCAAGAAGCTCATCATTGCATTGTATTACCAGCTCCAGCCTCGTGCATAGTGTCCAATCCTGTAAACATCCACAATGTTAGTATGTACAACTCTTGGGAAAGAATAAATATTTACTAACCTTGGTCTCACACTTGCCCAGAGCTTCTACAACCTGCCGACCCTGGAAGCAGATTGCTGTAAGCACCTCATCCACCTGCATCCTGTGCACCAGCTCCAGCCTCGTACAAGCAGTGTCCATCCTGTACAAATCATACATCCAGCTTAGTATGTACAACTCTCAGGAAAGAATAAATATTTACTAACCTTGGTCTCACACTTGCCCAGAGCTTCTACAACCTGCTGACCCTGGAAGCCACAGATTGCTGTAAGCACCTCATCCACCTGCATCCTGTGCACCAGCTCCAGCCTCATACAAGCAGTGTCCATCCTGTACAAATCATACATCCAGCGTTAGTATGTACAACTCTCAGGAAAGAATAAATATTTACTAACCTTGGTCTCACTTGCCCAGAGCTTCTACAACCTGCCGACCCTGGAAGCCACAGATTGCTGTAAGCACCTCATCCACCTGCATCCTGTGCACCAGCTCCAGCCTCGTACAAGCAGTGTCCATCCTGTACAAATCATACATCCAGCGTTAGTATGTACAACTCTCAGGGAAAATAAATATTTACTAACCTTGGTCTCACACTTGCCCAGAGCTTCTACAACCTGCTGACCCTGGAAGCCACAGATTGCTGTAAGCACCTCATCCACCTGCATCCTGTGCAGCTCCAGCCTCACAAGCAGTGTCCATCCTGTACAAATCATACATCCGTTAGTATGTACAACTCTCAGGAAAGAATAAATATTTACTAACCTTGGTCTCACACTTGCCCAGAGCTTCTACAACCTGCTGACCCTGGAAGCACAGATTGCTGTAAGCACCTCATCCACCTGCATCCTGTGCACCAGCTCCAGCCTCGTACAAGCAGTGTCCATCCTGTACAAATCATACATCCAGCGTTAGTATGTACAACTCTCAGGAAAGAATAAATATTTACTAACCTTGGTCTCACACTTGCCCAGAGCTTCTACAACCTGCTGACCCTGGAAGCACAGATTGCTGTAAGCACCTCATCCACCTGCATCCTGTGCACCAGCTCCAGCCTCGTTACAGTGTCCATCCTGTACAAATCATACATCCAGCTTTGTACAACTCTCAGGAAAGAATAAATATTTACTAACCTTGGTCTCACACTTGCCCAGAGCTTCTACAACCTGCTGACCCTGGAAGCCACAGATTGCTGTAAGCACCTCATCCACCTGCATCCTGTGCACCAGCTCCAGCCTCGTACAAGCAGTGTCCATCCTGTACAAATCATACATCCAGCGTTAGTATGTACAACTCTGGAAAGAATAAATATTTACTAACCTTGGTCTCACACTTGCGAGCTTCTACAACCTGCCGACCCTGGAAGCCACAGATTGCTGTAAGCACCTCATCCACCTGCATCCTGCACCAGCTCCAGCCTCGTACAAGCAGTGTCCATCCTGTACAAATCATACATCCAGCGTTAGTATGTACAACTCTCAGGAAAGAATAAATATTTACTAACCTTGGTCTCACACTTGCCCAGAGCTTCTACAACCTGCCGACCCTGGAAGCCACAGATTGCTGTAAGCACCTCATCCACCTGCATCCTGTGCACCAGCTCCAGCCTCGTACAAGCAGTGTCCATCCTGTACAAATCATACATCCAGCGTTAGTATGTACAACTCTCGGGAAGAATAAATATTTACTAACCTTGGTCTCACACTTGCCCAGAGCTTCTACAACCTGCTGACCCTGGAAGCCACAGATTGCTGTAAGCACCTCATCCACCTGCATCCTGTGCACCAGCTCCAGCCTCGTACAAGCAGTGTCCATCCTGTACAAATCATACATCCAGCGTTAGTATGTACAACTCTCAGGAAAGAATAAATATTTACTAACCTTGGTCTCACACTTGCCCAGAGCTTCTACAACCTGCTGACCCTGGAAGCCGCAGATTGCTGTAAGCACCTCATCCACCTGCATCCTGTGCACCAGCTCCAGCCTCGCACAAGCAGTGTCCATCCTGTACAAATCATACATCCAGCGTTAGTATGTACAACTCTCAGGAAAGAATAAATATTTACTAACCTTGGTCTCACACTTGCCCAGAGCTTCTACAACCTGCTGACCCTGGAAGCCGCAGATTGCTGTAAGCACCTCATCCACCTGCATCCTGTGCACCAGCTCCAGCCTCGTACAAGCAGTGTCCATCCTGTACAAATCATACATCCAGCTTAGTATGTACAACTCAGGAAAGAATAAATATTTACTAACCTTGGTCTCACACTTGCCCAGAGCTTCTACAACCTGCTGACCCTGGAAGCCGAGATTGTAAGCACCTCATCCACCTGCATCCTGTGCACCAGCTCCAGCCTCGTACAAGCAGTGTCCATCCTGTACAAATCATACATCCAGCGTTAGTATGTACAACTCAGGAAAGAATAAATATTTACTAACCTTGGTCTCACACTTGCCCAGAGCTTCTACAACCTGCCACCCTGGAAGCCCAGATTGCTGTAAGCACCTCATCCACCTGCATCCTGTGCACCAGCTCCAGCCTCACAAGCAGTGTCCATCCTGTACAAATACATCCAGCGTTAGTATGTACAACTCAGGAAAGAATAAATATTTACTAACCTTGGTCTCACATCCAGAGCTTCTACAACCTGCTGACCCTGGAAGCCGAGATTGCAAGCACCTCATCCACCTGCATCCTGTGCACCAGCTCCAGCCTCATACAAGCAGTGTCCATCCTGTACAAATCATACATCCAGCGTTAGTATGTACAACTCAGGAAAGAATAAATATTTACTAACCTTGGTCTCACACTTCCAGAGCTTCTACAACCTGCTGACCCTGGAAGCCACAGATTGTAAGCACCGTCCACCTGCATCCTGTGCACCAGCTCCAGCCTGCAGCAGTGTCCATCCTGTACAAATCATACATCCAGCTTTATACAACTCTCAGGAAAGAATAAATATTTACTAACCTTGGTCTCACACTTGCCCAGAGCTTCTACAACCTGCCGACCCTGGAAGCCACAGATTGCTGTAAGCACCTCATCCACCTGCATCCTGTGCACCAGCTCCAGCCTCGTACAAGCAGTGTCCATCCTGTACAAATCATACATCCAGCGTTAGTATGTACAACTCTCAGGAAAGAATAAATATTTACTAACCTTGGTCTCACACTTGCCCAGAGCTTCTACAACCTGCTGACCCTGGAAGCCGGATTGCTGTAAGCACCTCATCCACCTGCATCCTGTGCACCAGCTCCAGCCTCATACAAGCAGTGTCCATCCTGTACAAATCATACATCCAGCGTTAGTATGTACAACTCTCAGGAAAGAATAAATATTTACTAACCTTGGTCTCACACTTGCCCAGAGCTTCTACAACCTGCCGACCCTGGAAGCCACAGATTGCTGTAAGCACCTCATCCACCTGCATCCTGTGCACCAGCTCCAGCCTCGTACAAGCAGTGTCCATCCTGTACAAATCATACATCCAGCGTTAGTATGTACAACTCTCAGGAAAGAATAAATATTTACTAACCTTGGTCTCACACTTGCCCAGAGCTTCTACAACCTGCGACCCTGGGCCACAGATTGCTGTAAGCACCTCATCCACCTGCATCCTGTGCACCAGCTCCAGCCTCGTACAAGCAGTGTCCATCCTGTACAAATCATACATCCAGCGTTAGTATGTACAACTCTCAGGAAAGAATAAATATTTACTAACCTTGGTCTCACACTTGCCCAGAGCTTCTACAACCTGCCGACCCTGGAAGCCACAGATTGCTGTAAGCACCTCATCCACCTGCATCCTGTGCACCAGCTCCAGCCTCATACAAGCAGTGTCCATCCTGTACAAATCATACATCCAGCGTTAGTATGTACAACTCTTGGAAAAGAATAAATATTTACTAACCTTGGTCTCACACTTGCCCAGAGCTTCTACAACCTGCCGACCCTGGAAGCCGCAGATTGCTGTAAGCACCTCATCCACCTGCATCCTGTGCACCAGCTCCAGCCTCGTACAAGCAGTGTCCATCCTGTACAAATCATACATCCAGCGTTAGTATGTACAACTCTCAGGAAAGAATAAATATTTACTAACCTTGGTCTCACACTTGCCCAGAGCTTCACAACCTGCGACCCTGGAGCCGCAGATTGCTGTAAGCACCTCATCCACCTGCATCCTGTGCACCAGCTCCAGCCTCGTACAAGCAGTGTCCATCCTGTACAAATCATACATCCAGCGTTAGTATGTACAACTCTCAGGAAAGAATAAATATTTACTAACCTTGGTCTCACACTTGCCCAGAGCTTCTACAACCTGCTGACCCTGGAAGCCAGGATTGCTGTAAGCACCTCATCCACCTGCATCCTGTGCACCAGCTCCAGCCTCATACAAGCAGTGTCCATCCTGTACAAATCATACATCCAGCGTTAGTATGTACAACTCTCAGGAAAGAATAAATATTTACTAACCTTGGTCTCACACTTGCCCAGAGCTACAACCTGCCGACCCTGGAAGCCACAGATTGCTGTAAGCACCTCAGCCACCTGCATCCTGTGCACCAGCTCCAGCCTCGTACAAGCAGTGTCCATCCTGTACAAACCATACATCCAGTTAGCATGTACAACTCTCAGGAAAGAATAAATATTTACTAACCTTGGTCTCACACTTGCCCAGAGCCTACAACCTGCCGACCCTGGAAGCCACAGATTGCTGTCAGCACCTCAGCCACCTGCATCCTGTGCACCAGCTCCAGCCTCGCATAGCAGTGTCCATCCTGTACAAACCATACATCCAGCTTTAGTATGTACAACTCTTGGGAAAGAATAAATATTTACTAACCTTGGTCTCACACTTGCCTTTCTACAACCTGCCGACCCTGAAGCCACAGATTGCTGTAAGCACCTCATCCACCTGCATCCTGTGCACCAGCTCCAGCCTCGACAAGCAGTGTCCATCCTGTACAAATCATACATCCAGCGTAGGTATGTACAACTTCAGGAAAGAATATTTACTAACCTTGGTCTCACACTTGCCCAGAGTTTACAACCTGGACCCTGGAAGCCACAGTGATTGTAAAGCACTCTATCCACCTGCATCCTAAATGCCCACAAGCAGTGTCCATCCTGTACAAATCATACATCCAGCGTTAGTATGTACAACTCTCTAGGAAAGAATAAATATTTACTAACCTTGGTCTCACACTTTGGAGAGCTTCTACAACCCTGACCCTGGAAGCCCAGATTGCTGTGGGCACCTCATCCACCTGCATCCTGTGCAGCCCAGCTCCAGCCTCAGACAAGCAGTGTCCATCCTGTAACCATAATCCCAGGTCCATTGCATGCAAGAACAAATATTTACTAACCTGGTCTCACACTGCCCAGAGCTTCTACAACTCTGCGACCCTGGAAGCTCAGATTGCTGCTGTAGACCTCATCCACCTGCATCCCTGCACCAGCTCCAGCCTCGTACAAGCAGTGTCCATCCTGTACAAATCATACATCCAGCGTTAGTATGTACAACTCTTGGGAAAGACAAACATTTACTAACCTTGGTCTCACATTAGAGCTTCTACAACCTCCCACCCTGGAAGCCCAGATTGCTGTAGCACTCATCCACCTGCATCCTGTGCACCAGCTCCAGCCTCGTACAAGCAGTGTCCATCCTGTACAAATCATACATCCAGCGTTAGTATGTACAACTCTCAGGAAAGAATAAATATTTACTAACCTTGGTCTCACACTTGCCCAGAGCTTCTACAACCTGCCGACCCTGGAAGCCACAGATTGCTGTAAGCACCTCATCCACCTGCATCCTGCACCAGCTCCAGCCTCATTACAAGCAGTGTCCATCCTGTACAAACCATACATCCAGCGTTAGTATGTACAACTCTCAGGAAAGAATAAATATTTACTAACCTTGGTCTCACACTTGCCCAGAGTTTAAATACAACCCTGGAGTTAAGTTTCATTGCATAATTCTGACCACCTGCTCCAGCTGACAGCCTTACCGTGCATGTGGATGGTTACATCCTGTTTTACAACTTACAAGCAATCTAAATACAATGGCCGGAGTAGTTGTTTTACATGGACAGTTAAGCTGTCTGTCAATTGCAGTCAGCTGTGCGGTGGTGTGGCTTCGGCCTTATCTCTGACGCACCATTGGGCTGATCAACATGGTGGAATTACATTCGCTGTCTATAGAAGCCTAGCTCTAATCTAACCTTATTTACGATGCGCTTGAAACACTTTTCAACCAAGGTAGTAGTAACCGTCGCCTGAATTCAAATACTGGCGGGAGACATAAACTGTGACCTTCTCAGCGTAATAGCCAACTCACAACAACAAAGATACACAGATATTCTAGCTGAGTATGGGTTTTGACTTGTATTGACAAGGTCCATGGCGGCCTTCATCAAACACCTGTAAGATCACTTTTTTGTTAAATTGCCCTCTGTTGTAGCAACTCCTCAGTTGTCCATGCAAGGTCACGAATACCATTACACTATTAGTCTTAACTTAGTGACTAGTAAACAAGTCAGCAATAATGTAAAGACCAATCAAGCTATTTTTAAAATCACGACTGGGAAGTATTAACACTGCATTAAGTTCCCAGGATTGGGAATCAGTTTACCAAACCAATGATGTAAATTCAGCAGTTGACTCTTTTATAAATATTATTAGTAACATTATGTCTTCATTCAACCAAAGAGTTACCTAAGCTCTAAGTCAACAAAACTTAAACCTTGGATTACTTATGGTTTAGTTAAATCCTATTGACATGGGATAAATTATTTAAAACACTTAAGTCTCAACCATTCAATGAAAAGCTTAGAGTGAGGTATGTTAGCTATAGGAATTTGTTACATTCACTTATCAAGCGTGCTAAATTTAATTATTACAAGGCAAAATCAATGCATCTCAAGGTGATGCTAGAAAGTTCTGGTCAGCGGTAAATGAGATCCTTGGTCGCCCTACTGGTAAGGGACAGTTTCCTTTTGAATGTTTCTGTGATGGTAGTACCGGGATTTGAAATTAAAATGAAAGAAGTGTGCCAAAATGCCTGCAACTATTTTGCAAATGTGGGTGAGCGGCTGGCTACAGCTATAACTCCTCGGGTCCGGCGGGTGTGGAAGATGCGGACCTACGCCGTTCAATCAGTTTCGAACTGAAGCAGATCACTGCCCTGGAGCTTCTTGAGGTGGTGAATAGTATCAAGGGTCGCTCTGCACGGGATGGGACGATATTCCAGCTAGTTTGATTCAGAATAATATTCATGTATTGTTGGATCCTTTGCTCTATTTATTGTCTAAGTATTATCCGCACTGGGGAATTCCCGGACCATTTAAAATAGCTAAGGTCGTCCCTGTATTTAAATCAGGCAAAAGCGATTTTCAAATTTCAGACCAATTTCGATGTTGAGTGTACTTGCCAAGATATTAGAAAAAAGTTGTCAAAATTCAGTTATCCTCATACCTTGAAAACCAACAAATTCTTTCCAATTTGCAGTATGGTTTTAGGAAAAGTAAAAATACATCTAACGCTCTTTTGATATGATTTCTTACGTCATAGAAAAAAATCAAAAAATAATCAAGTTCTGGTAAACTTTCGATCTGGCAAAAGCGTTTGATTCTGTGGACAGGTCAATTTTATTAAAAAGCTTGAATTTATCGGGGTAAAAATAGCGCATTAACCTGGTTTAAAGCTACTTTCACAATAGGGTCAGAAGGTTTCAATTGAGAGTTTTGAAAGTGATGTCACATGTATTGATTATGGTGTTATTCAAGAGCACTCTTGGCCTACATATTCCTGGTGTATATTAACAATATAAGCAGGCTGCCAGTTATGGGTAAGTTATTCCTTTTGCCGCGACACAGCTCTAGTATCAACAGGCCCTTCCTGGGACGATGTATTCAACAATGCTTCTGAGGACCTGAGTAAAATAAAGTGGTTTGATTACAACATTCTCTCTGTAAATGCTAAAAAACCAAATATCTTCCTATCTTTTCTAGAGCTCTTAGTGCACCAGGTCGAGGATTCTGAAAATGCACTCCTGTGATGATCCACGGTCGGTTTGTGGCTGTGAGGTGATCGAGCGTGTGGAGCAATTCACTTATCTAGGAGTAGTTTTGGACAGTAACCTGCGATGGGGTCCACCGTCCGATATTTACAACAGCGTTTGAAAACTCATGTATGCATTTTCACAGCTGGGTCAGGTGCTGTCCGTGGGCATTGCAGGACTGCTTACTGCCGTGCAGTCTTTACTGGAGTGCGGTGTTGTCGCGTGGGGGAGTGTCCTCTGTTCTCGAACCTCTTGCTGTGCATCAACGTTCTTTAATTAAAGTTCTTTTGAAAAGGATCGTCGCTATCCATCAGTTTATTATTTCAAGATTTTAAAAGTACTAAATATTGGCAACTTTTATCAAAATCTATTACTGTTTATCCGTACAAACAAAGCATATATTTTTTCTGAATTACAACACCATTATCAAACTAGACACCGTTTACATTTCGGCTTTGGAACTCCAAGGATCGAGTGGTATGGATAACACAAGTTCTTTCATCTTGGCACATAGCGTGTATCGTAGTCTGCCAGCTCATATTGTAGGCAGAGACTGGTAGCCTCGCTTGTTACAAGAAAACTTTAAATAACTGGCTGCTAAGTATTGGTGGTCCTGGTGTGTTGGCGCTTTGCATTCACCATACAATCACTAGCTCAGACAAAACAGGGTGATATTATCTAAATTTAGTATTTGTCGGGTGACAAATTCACTATAGTTAGTAAATATAATGTGTTATTTAATCATTGTTTTTATTAACTTAGCCATTAGTTTTTCATTATGTAAGTTATTTTTTAAGCTTTGTGCTCGCTTCTCTGGTTCTTGGTACTCTTGTTCATACGGGCTGGCGAAAGCCGACTGTCTTTTATTTTGATGACAGTGTCTGTGTTGGCGTCAGCCCAGAAGCGCTTGGTGCCTTGGTCGGGGAGCACAATCATGTTATCTCAATGTGTTCTGATGTGCAATACTGTGTACTTTTAGCTACATCCTAGACTTGTAATCATTATTTTTAGTTAGATATTTACTTTTAATAATTATGATTTAATATAATATTTTGTTCTTAAATTTAGTTGATATATAATTATGTTTGTAAAGAGCTGTACAAATTGCTAAATGACTCTTCCCCACACACAGGCATATAGTCCTTGTGGGAATTTATTCTGCAGAAATTTGTATGTATTGAAATATGTTGTACATTTTTTTGAATAAGATTATTTGATTTGATTTGATTTATTAAATAGAATTTGAAGACAAAATATTTGGACCCGAACCTGGATTTGAACCAGGTCTCAGCTTACCCGAGGCGGTTATGCTAAACCACTACACCATCGGCCCAACTTCTTTCTGCCCTCAAATAGAGTGCCAAATCTGAATGTTTATCCGAGGAAACATGGGCTGTCAAATATAGTGACTTTGAATCAACAAGCTGGAAATATTACAAACAGAATTTAAATACTGTGTCAAATGACTTATTATCAGATGCTTAATTGTATAAGCGGCTAAATAGCTAATTTATTATTAAATAAGTTGAGGCAAAATATTTGGACCCGAACGGGATTTGACCAGGTTTCCCTTGCCCGGTAGGTTATGCTAAACCTACACCATCCAGCCCAACTATTTCTGCCCTCAAGTAAGTACTTAAATCTGAATGTTTATCGAGAAACGTATTTATCCAAATATAATGACTTTGAATCAACAAGCTGGAAATATTACAAATGGGAATTTAAATACTGTGTCAAATGACCTATTATAGATCTTAGTGTATAAGCAGCTAAATAGCTAATTTATTATTAAAAATAGTTGAAGACAAAAATATTTGGACGAACCGAGTTTAACCGGGTCTCACCATACCCGGTGGTTATGCTAAACCACTACACCATCCGGCCCAACTATTTCTGCCCTCAAACAGTATTTAAAATTCTGTTTGTAAAATATTTCCAGCTTGTTGATTCAAAGAATCTATATTTGACAGTCACATGTTTTAGGATAAACATTCAGATTTAAGTACTTGTTGAGGGCAGAAATAGTTGGGCGGATTGTGTAGTGGTTTAGCATAACGCCCGACATCGGGGAACCAGGTTCAAATCGGTTCGGTCAAATATTTTGTCTTCAAATTTATTTAATAATAAATTAGCTATTTAGCGTTTATACAATTGAATATTTTACCTTGGTCTCACACTTGCCCAGAGCTTCACAACCTGCTGACCCTGGAAGCTACAGATTGCTGTAAGCACCTGATCACCTGCATCCGTGCACCAGCTCCAGCCTCGTACAAGCAGTCATCCTGTACAAACCATACATCCAGCGTTAGTATGTACAACTCTCAGGGAAAGAATAAATATTTACTAACCTTGGTCTCACACTTGCCCAGAGCTTCTACAACCTGCTGACCCTGGAAGCCACAGATTGCTGTAAGCACCTCACCCTCCTGTGCACCAGCTCCAGCCTCATTGCAAAGCAGTGTCATCCTGTACAAATCATACATCCAGCTTTAGTATGTACAACTCTCAGGAAAGAATAAATATTTACTAACCTTGGTCCACACTTGCAAGAGAGCTTCTACAACCTGCCGAACCCTGGAAGCCGCAGATTGCTGTAAGCACCTCATCCACCTGCATCCTGTGCACCAGCTCCAGCCTCATACAAGCAGTGTCCATCCTGTACAAATCATACATCCAGCGTTAGTATGGCACCTCTTGGGAAAGAATAAATATTACTGGTCTCACACTTGCCCAGGAGCTTCTACAACCTGCCGACCCTGGAAGCCACAGTGCTGTAAGCACCTCATCCACCTGCATCCTGTGCACCAGCTCCAGCCTCATTACAAGCAGTGTCCATCCTGTACAAATCATACATCCAGCTTTAGTATGTACAACTCTCGGAAAGAATAAATATTTACTAACCTTGGTCTCACACTTGCCCAGAGCTTCTACAACCTGCCAACCCTGGAAGCCACAGTTGCTGTAAGCACCTCATCCACCTGCATCTGTGCCGCTCCAGCCTCGTACAAGCAGTGTCCATCCTGTACAAATCATACATCCAGTATGTACAACTCTCAGGAAAGAATAAATATTTACTAACCTTGGTCTCACACTTGCCCAGAGCTTCTACAACCTGCGGCCCTGGAAGCCACAGATTGCTGTAAGCACCTCATCCACCTGCATCCTGTGCACCAGCTCCAGCCTCGTACAAGCAGTGTCCATCCTGTACAAATCATACATCAAGCGTTAGTATGTACAACTCTCGGAAAGAATAAATATTTACTAACCTTGGTCTCACACTTGCCCAGAGCTTCTACAACCTGCTGACCCTGGAAGCCTGAATTGCTGTAAGCACCTCATCCACCATCCTGTGCACCAGCTCCAGCCTCATTACAAGCAGTGTCCATCCTGTACAAATCATCCAGCGTTAGTGTACAACTCTCAGAAAGAATAAATATTTACTAACCTTGGTTCACACGCGAATGCAACCTGCCGACCCTGGGCCCAGGTGCTGTAAGCACCTCATCCTGCATCCTGTGCACCAGCTCCAGCCTCGTACAAGCAGTGTCCATCCTGTACAAATCATACATCAGCATTAGTATGCAACTCTCAGGAAAGAATAAATATTTACTAACCTTGGTCTCACACTTGCCCAGAGTACAATCACCCGACCCTGGAAGCCACAGATTGCTGTAAGCACCTCATCCACCTGCATCCTGTGCCAGCTCCAGCCTCCATTACAAGCAGTGTCCATCCTGTACAAATCATACATCCAGCGTTAGTATGTACAACTCTCAGGAAAGAATAATATTACTAACCTTGTTATTAAATAAATTTGAAGACAAAAATATTTGGACCCTGGCCGGGATTTGAACCCGAGTCTCGGCTTGCAGTAGGTTATGCTTAAACCACCACCATCAGTCCAACTATTTCTGCCCTCAAATAAGTACCCAAATCTGAATGTTTATCGAGAAACATGTGACTGTCAAATTTAGTGACTTGAATCAACAAGCTGGAAAATTACAAACAGAATTTAAATACTGTGTCAAATGACTTATTATAGATCTTAATTGTATAAGCTAAATAGCTAATTTATTATTAAATAGAGATTTGAAGACAAAATATTTGGACGGAGCAGGGATTTGAACCAGGTCTCCCTTACCCGGCGGTTATGCTAAACCACTACACCATCGGCCCAACTATTTCTGCCTCAAGTAAGTACTAAATCTGAATGTTTATCGAAACATGTGACTGTCAAATATAATGACTTTGAATCAACAAGCTGGAAATATTACAAACAAATTCAGTCATGAGTCAGCTGTTGTTCAGTGCAGACGTGTTGAGTGAGTGCTCTGTAATTTGTATTGTTTATTTCAAAATGTGGCTATGTTAGTTATGATACTATTGTGCAACGATTCCTCAATCAATATATTCACAGTCTAATTATACTACACAGTTTATTCGTGGGTTTATTTTTCATTAGAACAACTGATTCAAGGTTCTGTCAACTTAACCTCAAAATGTCTGACTGCAATGTTTGTAAGAAGGTAGCCACTACTCGACAGAACAGTAGCATAGTGTGTTCAGACTGTAAGAAACTGTGTCATGGTAGCTGTGTGAATATGAATAAAGAAGATGTAGAGTGTATTGTATCTCAGAACCAAGCCTGGCTGTCCACCGTGTACTAGGCTGAGAAGGAGCAGCATGTCAAGCACTCCAGACAAGCAGGGTAAGCCTGATATTGCTCAAGTAATTAGCCTACTTAAGGAAGCTAAAGATGAAAGGAAGCGAATCGAGTAGACATGAACAAGGCTTTTGATTTTGTGCACAAACAAATAGATGACCAAAAAGTAATTTTAAGTGATCAGGCCAAAAAGTTTTCGGATCTGATACAAATGTTAGAAGACCTGCAGGAGGAGAATAAATACTTAAAGTCTAAAGTTAAGGATCTAGAATGTAGGCTAGATGACAGCGAACAATATTCGAGAGCAAATACGGTAGAGATACACAATATCCCCGAGCTTCCTAGTGAGGACACATATGAAATTGTGAGCAAGGTCGGTGTAGCTTTGGACTTAGATATCTCCAGGGACATGATTGATGTATGTCATCGACTGGGAAAAAGGGAGGACTCTGGGCGTCCTGCTGCCATCATTGTTAGGTTTGTGAGACGAGAAGTCAAACAGAACATGCTTGTGAAGAGCTAGGAAAGGGACTTCACAACAAAACATGTTGGCTACCAGACTTCAGACCCAAAAATTGTGTACGTCAATGAAAGCTTGTGCCCCGGGAGAAGGAGAGTGTATGCAGCTGCTCGAGAGGCTCAGAGAAGCAAGGGCTACAAGTTCTTATGGATCAGAAACGGAAGGATTCTTATGAGGCGAGATGAAAATGCACCAGTGAAGGCACTCTATTCTTTAGATGACGTCGATTGTTTGTAAAGACTTTTTTCAGGTTGAAAACTCCATTGTAACATTGAGGTTAGTTTATTTTTGTATTTCTTTAGATGCTTGCTTTTATTTCATTAGCCTATTATCATACTAGCTCTTATGGATTTAATAGGATTAGTACATCATTTTCAGTATTTTTGTTTTTAAATGAATAGTATTAGTGAATGTATCAAGAATTTATTTAATGGGGAAAACAGGTTTAATGTCATTCACCAAAATATTCGTAGTTTGAGGGAGAATTTCAATGCTTTTCTAATAACATTAAGTAATTTTAAAACACTGCCAGATTTAATTATTTTAACCGAGATTTGGATTAATGATTGTGAATCTGACGCATTCTCGATAGATGGCTACTGCCACTATTTTAATTGTAATAATCAGTACAGGGCGGTCGGTGTAGTTGTTTATGTTGCGTGTCGGTACTCGAGTCGGCTAGCTGTGCCGTCTGTTGACATGCAGTCAGCTGACTCGCTCAAGGTCATTGTAGACATACGGCCGTCTGTATCCCTCTCTGTACTTGCGCTCTACCGCCTACACTCACATCAAAACAAATATTCATTGATGAGCTTGACTCTGTTTTGTCTAGGATTTTCGACCGTAATCTTTTAGTAATTGGTGATATGAACTTATGCCTGTTTCAAAATTCAACTGCTACCGATAATTATCAATCTGTCATGGCTAGTTACGGTTTAGATCAACTAATAAGAGAATCTACCCGTTCATCTTATAATACTAATAGCTTAATTGATCATATTTATTTAAGAACCATTTCAGGTATTCATTCTGATAGTGCAGTGTTCTGACTGACCATGATTGTACATCCTGTAGCCTTATTTTCGATTGTAATTTAAATAACCACAACAATGTGTTATCTCAGTTTAAAAAGTTGACTATGTTAAACTAAGAAGCCTTTTGAAGAAAGATTGGTCTTCAGTGCTAGATTGTTTAAATACTCAATGTGCCTTTGAATCATTTTTGTCTACGTTTGTTTCCTTAGTTAAACAGTCAACATATTATACAGAAAAATAAACAAATACAAGCTAATAAAACCTTGGATGACCGTTGATCTGTGCAAAGGCAGGTTCGCGAATGCATTATACAAAAAGTAAAGAAACGTCCCAATGATGTTAGATTAAATAATTATTTTCAAGCATTTTCTAGTAGACTCAAAAATGATATGTTGATACAGAAGGATATTATTACTTGTCTTTATTTGAATCAAATAGAAATGATATAAAAAACAATGGCGTACAGTAAATAAAATTCTTGGTTCCAATTCTCAAGGTAAGGAAATAGGATATGCTCATATTCTTGCCCAGATGTTTTATTGGAAGATAAGGAGGTTATTGTGAATGAATTCAATAACTTCTTTATTCACGTTATTGATAATCTGCAAAATAATTTAGAACATATTGATAATCTAGACAATTCTAGATATTTCGATTTATTTCCGTCAAAAATATTCTAAAATCATTTTTTTTATCTCCCTTGTTCTGAAGAAATTAGTAAACTCATTAAAACTCTTAACTCTAATAAGGCACCTGGAATTGATGGCATTCTGTATCTATGTTACAATCTGTTA
The DNA here is from genome assembly GCA_018831715.1 of Matsumurasca onukii. Taxonomy (NCBI): domain Eukaryota; kingdom Metazoa; phylum Arthropoda; class Insecta; order Hemiptera; family Cicadellidae; genus Matsumurasca; species Matsumurasca onukii. The sequence goes on along the minus strand of JAHHFQ010000053.1, from coordinate 10,238 downwards.
ATGTTTTGTTTCACCTATTTTAGCTCATTTATTTAATCTTAGTATGGAAACAGGAGTTTTCCCTGATAAACTGGCGGCTGTTGTAATTCCTTTATTTAAAAAGGTGATGCCTCGATTTTAATAACTACAGACCAATATCCTTACTTTCCGTTTTCTCAAAGATCTTTGAAAAATTGTCAAAGTAAGACTTATGAATTTTTTTGATTCCACTGGTTTTCTGAATTCCAATCAATTTGGGTTCCTGGCGAAAAAGTCCACAGAAGATGCTTTGCTCAAATTTTGCTCTGAGATTGCCAGTGGCTTAAATAAAAATAACAAGGTGTCCAGTATTTTTGTAGATATCACAAAAGCTTTTGATTCGGTTGACCATAGTATCCTCTTATCAAAACTTTGGAATGCTGGGGTACGAGGAGTTTCTTGGAATTGGTTTAACAGTTACTTAAATGGAAGGTCCCAGTGTGTTCGCTTGAATAATATTTGTAGCTCTGAAAAACTTATTCGTCATGGTGTTCCACAAGGGTCTGTTCTTGGCCCCATATTATTTTTAGTTTACATTAATGATTTATGTTCTGGTCGTTTTCAAGGTAATATTACTTTGCTGATGATACAGCTTTAAGTTATTCGTATTCAAATAACGACGTTTTATTAAGAAATATGCAGATAGATTTAGATACATTAAAGTTATGGTTTACTGTGAATCGGATGGCTCTCAGTGATAAAACTAAATTTATTAGCTTTTCACTGAGAAATACAAAGCTGATTTCAATCTTTTTTATAAATGTACACAGTGTCTCATGGCAAATTTGGCTTCATGTCAGGACTGTTTAGGAATTGAACAAGTTAAAGAGATAAAGTATCTTGGTCTGATAATTGACGAACATTTAAATTGGAAAGTACATTCAAAAATAAAACAATACATGTACCTATGCTTGAGAAAGTTTTATTGTCTTAGATCAGTCTGCCCTATTTCAGTATTAAGAATGGTATATTTTCAATAGTAAATTCTAAATTGCAGTCGGCATTACTTGTTGGGGTGTATATTTTTCAAGTATAAGTCCTTTAGTTGTGTCAAAAAAAGATAATGAGAGTAATTATGAGGGTTAATCGGCAGAGCACTCTTTTCCCCTATTTAAAACAATGAAAATTCTTCCTTTAAGATACTTGTTTGTTTTTAGAGTGTTAAGAATATTTTTTCACGTTCAGGTCATATATTGGGAAATTTACAAGTTTATTCAAATAGGTTAAGAAATAGAAATAATGTTGTAATTCCGAGACCATATAATGAATTTTACAAGCATACTTTCCTGTATTGTGCTCCAAAGTTTTTAACTTCCTCCCAATAGATATCTCTGTGAGATTTCTGTACAAAAGCTTTTAAAAAGATTGAAATCTTGGTTGTTTGAAATCACAAATGTTGAAAATTTATTTTTTACTTAAATGTTTTTAACCTAAGTTAGTTTCTTTGATGTACTTGCTTGTACAATGCTTTTTTCTCTTGTTGTTCTTCTGTAGTTTTCTTTGAATCTTGTGAGGATAGTTGTACTTTAATTTAATTTTTATACTAGCTTTATATTTATATTATTTTTAAGGTATAATCGTTTATTTTCAATCACTCAACCAGTCTGAGTATTCTTTGATGGTGTCTCAACACATTCTAAATGAGGCACCTAACTATTTGTTCTTTGTTGTCTTGTAGTATATTGTTTTTATTACTTATAGAATTTGTGTTACTTACAAGTTGTTATAATTATATTGTCTCTGTAAGTTTGTATATAAAAAAGAGCAAATAAAGATATTTGAAATTGAAATGAAATTGATAATTTAAATACTGTGTCAAATGGCGTATTATAGATCTTAATTGTATAAGCGGCTAAATGGCTAATTTGTTATTAAATAGGTGAAGACAAAATATTTGGACGGGCCGGGATTTGAACCGGGTCTCCCCTTGCCGGTGGTTATGCTAAACCACTACACCATCTGGCCTTTGCCCTCAAATAACAGTATTTAAATTCTGTTTGTAATATTTCCAGCTTGTTGATTCAAAGTCACTATATTTGACAGTCACTTGTTTGGGATAATTCAGATTTAAGTACTTGTTGACCCTGAAAGCAGGCAGTCATGTCAAATGATCCTGCTGTAACATATTTCCAGGTTCAAATCAAATCTAGCTTTTATCTTCAAATGACCCCAATTAACTATTGCTGCTCTAAGCAAATAAATAAATAAATAAAATAAATAAATAGTTTATTGTGTTAACAATGTACATGTTATACAAGCGTCAAATATTTTGAAGCTAAAATTTTCCATTCATTCTGTCGAAATCCCAATCAAACGCATTTTCGACATTCACTCTCTCTCATTCATTGAATTATACTAATCCAGTAGTCAGTTAGTGTTTTCCCAGTCATGTGCCATAAGCTTCGTCTGTGTCATTAAAAATGCTTGGTCAAAACTTTTCAAGCGAGTTTAAAGCCTTAAGCTCTGGGGCACTTTTAATTGGGTGGCAACCTGTTGACTAGTTGAACTCCTACAAGAAGTAGCGTTCCTCAGACACTTGGTTCTGTGTCTCCCCAGTTAGGAAGTTCTCCTGCTCTAGTTTCATAAGTGAATGTCACATCCTCTTACGAGACCCGCTCAGATTTGAAAAAAAGACAAGTTTCAAAAATAGAGGCAAGGCAGTGTCAGCAATTTCAAATTTTTGATGCTGGCCTGCCGTGACTCTCCATTGTAATTTTGCGTGGTTCGGACTGCTTTTTGCAGAATAAAAAACTCTGTTAAAACGATTTTGAGCATCCACCCCACCGTGAAATCCGTAGGAAAGATTGTGGGTACTCCGTATCGCCGTCATCAGTACCTGAATTGGGCAGTATTAGGACAATTTCCTCAAAACATAAACGCCTGAGGTAGCACGAATGGAGCCTGTCTACATGATTTTCCCAGAGTCAAACCTGGGTCGAGTGTACCCCAAGGAATTTTGTTGAAGACCTCTTCCATCTCAGTATTGTCCACCATTACTGTTGGATATGTCTGAGACCATCTGTCCGAACAAAAATTTGATAAATGTTAATTTTGTTGGATTTGTTTTTAGATTGAGCTCTTGAAATGCTGAATTGCTTTGTTGAGCTCAATAAATGAATCGATTTCAATTGTTGGTTTGAAGATGCTTTGAAACAGAGAGTCGTGTCATCTGCGTACTGAATAAGTTGTCCATTATGTACCCATGAACCAGCGTCGTTGACATAAATCAGGAAGAAAGCGGGCTGAGTAGACCTTGTGGGACTGGATTCAGCCCCTCCTCCCGATTGCGTCAGATATTCCCTACAGTGTGATCTATTACTGAGGGAATTCAAGCCACTTGAGTGCTCCTGGTATCCGTAATATTAGAGTTTTGAACAAAGGATGACATAGTCATTCAAAAAGCCTTTGATAAATTCGAGGGAATACACTGAGTGTAGTTTGCCGACTTCGATGGCTTCTACTATCATCTCGACTAAGCGAATGACTCGTCAATTGTCGATTACTTCCGCTGAAGCCAAATTGGTTTGATGATAGTACTTTGTGTTTTCTAAATTGTGATTCTGATTAAACACCTTCTCAAAGACTTTGCTGAAGCTGGTAATATTAATCGAGGCGGTAATTTTGTGGTGAAAGCGGGTCGCCTTTTTGAAAATTGGGATGACTTTTAGATTTTGAGAGGAGGAACTGTTCCACAGTGAAAGTGATCCAGTGTTCAAGTGGCTTCAACAAATGCTTTGAGCACTGTTTGATATGCGTTGAAACATGACTTGAATCGTTTGTTTTTTGAAGAGATTTCTTATCACCGTAGCAATTTCCTCCTCTGTGACGGAGTCAGAGCCATTGAGGCTGTAGGACTTCGGTATTAATGGAAGCACGCTGGATCTTGAACTAAGGCCTTGATCAGCACGACCCGAAAAAATGTGTTAATTCCTCAGCGACCCTAGGGATGGATTGAACAACCAAACAACTAATAGACAGCCAAAAAGTCACAGTTAAAGATGTTTTTATGGGGAGTCCACTAACAGTCCAGTAATAAAACTAGCCAACAAAAAAACCAAAACTCAACTCCATAAACAACTTTAAAAGACAAGTATCATTGTGCATCAAAATGCTCAAATGGCGACAAGCATAAAGGGATGACTAACTCTCGTAATGGGAACTCATTCAGATTTGCTTGTTGTTACCCGAACCACGGTTTTAACAACAGCAATGTTAACCATTCAAAATTCAAAATTATCAGTTGGCTAGCTCTTGTTGCATACCCTCCACCAAAGGAGGAGGAGTAGCAATATTTTTCAAAAACAATAAAATTCTTTTACCCCTTACAGACTTACTGAGTCCATAGACAAACACTTCGAAGTGACTGGTGGTAAAAAATTCAGGCGTCCCCTCAAAATCTTACGGTCGTCCGGACTATGCAAGATCGTAGCGAGGCGAATTCTTTTTCACAAAATTTGAGCAATTGTTGTCACCTGTCCAAGTCACCAGTTTGTCACAATGGGTGACTTCAACATCGGCATCTTAGATGTAAGTAGCCCATACAAAACGTGCCGACTTGTTAAGTCGTTTGGCCTTGTTTGGTCAGTGGGCTTCAGCAACGAGGTCACCGATCACTCAGCAACTGCCATAGACAACATTGTTACCAACCTCATTACCACAAGGTGACTGAAAGCTTGATCAACACTGCAATTTCGGATCACCTGGCCAGCAGATCACTATTGGTGAGTCATGAGCTACAGGATCACTCATCATAAAAAACAGTAGAGACACAAGCCCTAAACATCGTGCTCTAAACCAATTGCTTTTGCAAGGAATGGGTTTTCTAAACTTTAGAGATCCGTGAACAACAGTTTCAAAAGTTCTACAAACCTTTAAAATTTACCTCGGCGTGAGCTGTCCCCTAAAGAAAAAGCAACAAAACCTGTATGGCCATTTAAAATGGCTTACCAAAGTATGCTAATTTCGAGAAAAGGGTATTGTTTTACTTGGCATTAAAAGCACACAACAAATGTAGAGTTTAAATTGTTCTTCCAAAATTATGAGCGCATCTATAGAAGGGTCATCAAAGCTGAAAAGCTACGATGTCTCAAAGCACTGCTCGGCTTCCAAAACCTCTGCAACCGCTTGGGCCATAATAAACAATAAAACCATCAGACAGACAAACAATCAAACTCAACACAGACCCGACACAGACTCAGCATGAACAATTAAGATATATTACTAACCTTGGTCTCACTTGCCCAGAGCTTCTACAACCTGCTGACCCTGGAAGCCACAGATTGCTGTAAGCACCTCATCCACCTGCATCCTGTGCACCAGCTCCAGCCTCGTTCAAGCAGTGTCCATCCTGTACAAATCATACATCCAGCGTTAGTATGTACAACTCTCAGGAAAGAATAAATATTTACTAACCTTGGTCTCACACTTGCCCAGAGCTTCTACAACCTGCTGACCCTGGAAGCCACAGATTGCTGTAAGCACCTCGTCCACCTGCATCCTGTGCACCAGCTCCAGCCTCATTACCAGTGTCCATCCTGTACAAATCATACATCCAGGTTAGTATGTACAACTCTCAGGAAAGAATAAATATTTACTAACCTTGGTCTCACACGCGAGAGCTTCACAACCTGCTGACCCTGGAAGCGCAGATTGCTGTAAGCACCTCGTCCACCTGCATCCTGTGCACCAGCTCCAGCCTCCATTACAAGCAGTGTCCATCCTGTACAAATCATACATCCAGCTTTAGTATGTACAACTCTCGGGAAAGAATAAATATTTACTAACCTTGGTCTCACACTTGCCCAGAGCTTCTACAACCTGCTGACCCTGGAAGCCGCAGATTGCTGTAAGCACCTCATCCACCTGCATCCTGTGCACCAGCTCCAGCCTCGTACAAGCAGTGTCCATCCTGTACAAATCATACATCCAGCGTTAGTATGACAAGGAAAAGAATAAATATTTACTAACCTTGGTCTCACACTTGCCCAGAGCTTCTACAACCTGCCGACCCTGGAAGCCACAGATTGCTGTAAGCACCTCGTCCACCTGCATCCTGTGCACCAGCTCCAGCCTCGTACAAGCAGTGTCCATCCTGTACAAATCATACATCCAGCTTTAGTGTACAACTCTGGGAAAGAATAAATATTTACTAACCTTGGTCTCACACTTGCCCAGAGCTTCTACAACCTGCCGACCCTGGAAGCCGCAGATTGCTGTAAGCACCTCATCCACCTGCATCCTGTGCACCAGCTCCAGCCTGTTACAAGCAGTGTCCATCCTGTACAAATCATACATCCAGTATGTGCAACTCTCAGGAAAGAATAAATATTTACTAACCTTGGTCTCACACTTGCCCAGAGCTTCTACAACCTGCTGACCCTGGAAGCCAGGTTGCTGTAAGCACCTCATCCACCTGCATCCTGTGCACCAGCTCCAGCCTCGTACAAGCAGTGTCCATCCTGTACAAATCATACATCCAGCGTTAGTATGTACAACTCTCAGGAAAGAATAAATATTTACTAACCTTGGTCTCACACTGCCCAGAGCTTCTACAACCTGCTGACCCTGGAAGCACAGATTGCTGTAAGCACCTCATCCTGCATCCTGTGCACCAGCTCCAGCCTCGTACAAGCAGTGTCCATCCTGTACAAATCATACATCCAGCGTTAGTATGTACAACTCTCAGAAAGAATAAATATTTACTAACCTTGGTCTCACACTTGCGAGCTTCTACAACCTGCGACCCTGGAAGCCGAATTGCTGTAAGCACCTCATCCTGCATCCTGTGCACCAGCTCCAGCCTCGTACAAGCAGTGTCCATCCTGTACAAATCATACATCCAGCATTAGTATGTACAACTCTCAGGAAAGAATAAATATTTACTAACCTTGGTCTCACACTTAGGCTTCTACAACCTGCCGACCCTGGAAGCCACAGATTGCTAAGCACCTCATCCACCATCCTGTGCACCAGCTCCAGCCTCGTACAAGCAGTGTCCATCCTGTACAAATCATACATCCAGCATTAGTATGTACAACTCTCAGGAAAGAATAAATATTACTAACCTTGGTCTCACATTGAAGTTCTACAAATCTTTGGACCCGGACGAGATTTGAACCACCTCTCCCGTACCCTGTGCACCAGCTCCACCACTACAAATCCTGCCCAACTATTTCTGCCCACTCAAATAAGTACTTAAATCTGAATGTTTATCAAACTATGTGACTGTCAAATATAGTGACTTTGGATCAACAAGCTGGAAATATTACAAACAGAAATTTAAATACTGTGTCCAAATGACATTATAGATCTTAATTGTACAAACGCTAAATAGCTAATTTATTATTAAATGAATTTGAAGACAAAAATATTTGGACCAACGGAGTTTGAACCGAGGTCTCAGCTTACGGTGATTATGCTAAACCTCTACACCATCCGGCAACATTTCTGCCCTCAAGTAAGTACTTAAAATCTGAATGTTTATCCGAAACATGTGACTGTCAAATATAATGACTTGGTTCAACAAGCTGGAAATATTACAAACAGCTTTAAATGCTATTGTCAAATGACCTGTTACAGATCTTAATTGTACAAGCTGTGCTAATTTATTATTAAATAGAGATTTGAAGACAAAAATATTTGGACGAACGAGCTTTGAACCTGGTCTCACCTTACCCGGAGCTTATGCTAAACCTCTACACCATCCTGCCCAACTATTCAGCCCTCAAATAGCAGTATTTAAGAATTCTGTTGTATTATGTCCAACTCTTCAAAGTCACAGTCACATGTTTGAATCTTCATTCAATTTGTACTGACTGAGCAAATGAACAGCCGCCCGGTGTTTAACTTGCTGTCCATATCCAGATTCATTTGCATCCATTCAATCGCAATCAGTGTCTTCAAACTGATAATCCATTAACTATTGTACAACTTCAGGAAGAATATATTACTAACCTTGGTCTCACACTTGCCCAGAGCTACAACCTGCCGACCCTGGGTACGGGTGCTGTAAGCACCTCGTCCACCTGCATCCTGTGCACCAGCTCCAGCCTCATACAAGCAGTGTCCATCCTGTACAAACCATCCATCGTTAGTATGTACAACTCTCAGGAAAGAATAAATATTTACTAACCTTGGTCTCACACCAGAGCTTCTACAACCTGCTGACCCTGGAAGCCGCAGATTGCTGTAAGCACCTCATCCACCTGCATCCTGTGCACCAGCTCCAGCCTGTTACAAGCAGTGTCCATCCTGTACAAATCATACATCCAGCGTTAGTATGTACAACTCTCAGGAAAGAATAAATATTTACTAACCTTGACACTTGCAGGCTTCTACAACGCTGACCCTGGAAGCCACAGATTGCTGTAAGCACCTCATCCACCTGCATCCTGTGCACCAGCTCCAGCCTCGTACAAGCAGTGTCCATCCTGTACAAATCATACATCCAGGTAATGTACAACTCTCAGGAAAGAATAAATATTTACTAACCTTGGTCTCACACTTGCGAGCTTCTACAACCTGCCGACCCTGGAACCGCAGATTGCTGTAAGCACCTCGTCCACCTGCATCCTGTGCACCAGCTCCAGCCTCGTACAAGCAGTGTCCATCCTGTACAAATCATACATCCAGCGTTAGTATGTACAACTCTCAGGAAAGAATAAATATTTACTAACCTTGGTCTCACACTTGCCCAGAGCTTCTACAACCTGCTGACCCTGGAGCCACAGATTGCTGTAAGCACCTCACCTGCATCCTGTGCACCAGCTCAGCCTCGTACAAGCAGTGTCCATCCTGTACAAACCATACATCCAGCGTTAGTATGTACAACTCTCAGGAAAGAATAAATATTTACTAACCTTGGTCTCACACGCCCAGAGCTTCTACAACCTGCCGACCCTGGAAGCCACAGATTGCTGTAAGCACCTCATCCACCTGCATCCTGTGCAGCTCCAGCCTCGTTGCAAGCAGTGTCCATCCTGTACAAATCATACATCCAGGTTAGTATGTACAACTCTTGGGAAAGAATAAATATTTACTAACCTTGGTCTCACACTTGCCCAGAGCTTCTACAACCTGCTGACCCTGGAAGCCACAGATTGCTGTAAGCACCTCATCCACCTGCATCCTGTGCACCAGCTCCAGCCTCGTACAAGCAGTGTCCATCCTGTACAAATCATACATCCGTTAGTATGTACAACTCTCAGGAAAGAATAAATATTTACTAACCTTGGTCTCACACTTGCCCAGAGCTTCTACAACCTGCCGACCCTGGAAGCCACAGATTGCTGTAAGCACCTCGTCCACCTGCATCCTGTGCACCAGCTCCAGCCTCGTACAAGCAGTGTCCATCCTGTACAAATCATACATCCAGCGTTAGTATGTACAACTCTCAGGAAAGAATAAATATTTACTAACCTTGGTCTCACACTTGCCCAGCTTCTACAACCTGCCGACCCTGGAAGCCGCAGATTGCTGTAAGCACCTCGTCCACCTGCATCCTGTGCACCAGCTCCAGCCTCGTACAAGCAGTGTCCATCCTGTACAAATCATACATCATTGTATGTACAACTCTCAGGAAAGAATAAATATTTACTAACCTTGGTCTCACACTTGCCCAGAGCTTCTACAACCTGCCTGACCCTGGAAGCCACAGATTGCTGTAAGCACCTCATCCACCTGCATCCTGTGCACCAGCTCCAGCCTCGTACAAGCAGTGTCCATCCTGTACAAATCATACATCCAGCGTTAGTATGTACAACTCGGGAAAGAATAAATATTACTAACCTTGGTCTCACACTTGCCCAGCTTCACCACAACCTGCTGACCCTGGAAGCCGCAGATTGCTGTAGCACCTCATCCACCTGCATCCTGTGCACCAGCTCCAGCCTCGTACAAGCAGTGTCCATCCTGTACAAATCATACATCCAGCGTTAGTATGTACACCTCTCAGGAAGAAAAATAAATATTTACTAACCTTGGTCTCACACTTGCCCAGAGCTTCTACAACCTGCCGACCCTGGAAGCCAGGATTGCTGTAAGCACCTCGTCCACCATCCTGTGCACCAGCTCCAGCCTCGTACAAGCAGTGTCCATCCTGTACAAATCATACATCCAGCGTTAGTATGTACAACTCTGGAAAGAATAAATATTTACTAACCTTGGTCTCACACTTGCCCAGCTTCTACAACCTGCTGACCCTGGAAGCCGCAGATTGCTGT
>JAHHFQ010000052.1:0-26767 GCA_018831715.1 Matsumurasca onukii | reverse complement strand
CCCACCCAATGTAAAAGGATGTCAAAAAAGGAATTTGAAAATATTTTGAAAAAGATGGTTCATTCAACACCCATTGTACAGTTGCAGGAATTTTATGAAGCAGACCTGACAGAAATTGATGCAAGTTGTAATTAATAATAATAATAGTCAGTAAGTACAAATACACTACTAACATACACAGGTTCTGTAACAAAAATCAACACTCTTTAAATATTACCTGTTTTAGTAGTTTTAAAGTGACACACCTATTACAATTGTTATTGTTGAATGGAATAAATGATTTGAATTTGAATTTGATTTGAACAACATCTGTCGAGTGAAAGACTTTACGTCGCCATCTTGGTCTGGCCTAGTGGTTTTTGTTGTTTGTGTAGCATATCATGAACAGTGTTAAATATATAATTATATAAAGTTTCAATGAAATATAATCAAAAATACAGCTTTTACAGTACAACCCACGTATTTTTAGGAAAACGTCTCTTCCAAAAGGGCACTTCGTACCTCGACATGGAAATAAATTCACAAGGATTCACAGTAGTGCAAAGGACTACGCGTCAAATATTTAACTTAAAATCAAACTTAAATCAAATACCATACGGTTTTATTAAATATAATATTATTTGCATCAATTCCTGCTGGTTCAGTTTCAAAAAGCAAACTACTCAGTTATTTAACACTGCACAAACACCAATTGGCATGTTTTTTGACATATGCAGTGAATATATCAAGCAGGAAAGTTGAAAGTTCGCAAAGTGAGTTAGCAAATGGCTTGGAACTGAACCTGAAGTAGTAAAGACGTTATCGTGTTACTTGTAGAAAGAAGTTAACCTCAGGTAAGTTTGTTCTCATTAGAAGCGCAAACCTACTTTCATAGTTTGAAATGTGCTTTCCACAATTCAGATCGAATGAGTAACCTACGAGCATATTACAATGTAATGGGTTTTTTTATTTGGGTAATGCTGTATTTAGTTTGAACAATAGTAGACGAGGATTAGATTGGAAAAGTCGTACTTAACAGAAATACGTCATGGTATAATATGGTGTATACATTATTTTGTATTTATCAATATACAGATATGTAGACGTGTGCCTTTGCGACGTTTTACTCAAGTTTTCAGCAGAGACAATAATTTTGTCTACGTTATTGACAATAATTAACACTTGCACGAATTAAAGACTGCAATATCATTAAATGTCATGGATTTATAACTATTTAAATAATTTAAAGCTATCATAACAAAAGAAAGTTTTGAAAGTTCTTCATAAACTACGTTCAAAGTTTTCTTTTCAGTGGATAAGTTACTAAACCTCTAAAAGAGGATTCAGTTCCATAGCCATTTTCCAGACTGATAGTTTCCAATTTCTAGGTTTAAAAATGTGTATGGTTGTTTTCTATTGTTTTTAATGAATAAGAAGAACACGCCTTTTAAGAATGTGTAAATCTAATCCCATTTTTAATGAAACATAACGTAAAAAAACATGCCTATTGTTTGATTGTGGGTTAACTTTAGGCTAACTGATTTTTAATGTGTGTTATGTTTTAGATTAGGTTAGACTTTGACCTGAATATGACATCAAATTATAGATCCAGAAACGTCGTGATTTTTCAGCTCACTGAAATAATGACAAATATCCGCAATTAAACTTTAATCTCTTTAATAGAAACTCTACCATTGTCAACTACTAATCTGACTGGTGAATTTTTTATTTCCTAAATCTGCAAAAATAGGAAGAAAATATATACATGTTTTAAAAATATCAAAATAAAGATACATGTTTTAGAGATTCAAAGACTACGGCCAAATGCCTATGGACAAATCCTATGCAAAACTATAAACAAAAGTGTTATTCTTTTGTTTTCCCATTGTTTATCCTCTTTAAAGGCAACAACAATTTAATCGACTCGTTGTACCTGTTTATTATCCTTTGTACCAAGGGCCCATTGTGCTTTTGTGAAAGATTTCGATTGAAAAGAAATTGGAGCGGCCATTTGGAAGAGCTCCAAAGTGGCTTCAATAAATCTGACTCGACAGATCTTCGTAAATCGATTTGTAGTGGTTATATATAAATCATCTGCTTATTTTGTTACACACTTGAACAGTCGTTCTTGTTGATTCTTGTGCGTAAATTATTCGGATTAGTAACGTATTTTTGTTAAAAAGTAACAATAAGTAACTTATCCTGATTTATATTGACGATGGTATAACTTTTATAATGTTGAATGGTTGTTAAAAATTAAAACAAAACATGTTATGCGTTTTTTAAATTGATAATTGTTATAACACATTTATGTGCATTTTAGGACAAGGATACTTAATTTGCATTTGTCTTGTTTCAGGATTTAACTAGCACGCATAACAAACAACCGAAAACAGTGTTTACAAAAAAGTTCCTAGTACTTTTCTTTTAGTTTCGACAATTTATAAACATTTTTTTGTGAATAAATGTTTATAGTTGTCTACTAAAACATACCATCTTAGACATTCACTCGATGACTAATAAAGAGCTGAATTACCCATAATGATATAACATGTTTTAAGTCGTTTATAACAGGTTTTAATTACTCAAATCGGTTTTTCATAAACTGATTCTGTTCATGTTTCCTTCGTTGGCTAAAAACCTGTTACTTTTTATGATTGGACTCTATAAACATACCTAAAAACACCACGAGCTCGTGGTCTTTTTAGGTATGTTTATAGTGTTTATGGTACTGTATCTAAACTGTAACATGTATCTATACTATAAGTAAAAGTTAAAAAATACTTTATCAAAACTAGTTTATCAACCTAATATATTCAGACCACATTTGGTAAACATTACTGAACAAAAGTTTTAAAATCTTTCAAACCTTTGAAATATAAATAGTAAACCTCGCAATGACTAAAGAAATTTACAAGTTCGTCTAACTACTACGTATTCCAGTAACTTTAGTATAACGTTGACATTATCGTTCGCTTTGCAATGCACAGTAATTGTTATCACCTAGTTAACCATGCGTTAATTCGTTTCTAGCTCAACTAAACCATCATTTCAGATTGTACAGTGAATACCAACTATGAGACATATTTAATTATTTGATGTTTTAAGAAGTGTTCAAAATTGAACGAAACTATATCATATAGCTATGTTATGGTTAGCCTAAAACTCTTAAGTATGTTTAACAATATAAAACCAAGATGAAAGTTGAGTTCCTGTTTAAGCAAGGTAACGAAAGCAGTCTAGCTACAATCTCTCTGCAGAAAACAATACACTTGTGTCAAAAGCTGAGAACATGAAATTCACCTTATGCTCAAGGTAAAGCTAAGTGTTGTGATTATCTCTTACGAGAAGGTGATTTCTCAAGTTTGTATCTTGGCTCAGAGCCAAATGGCTTTATCCCAATCTCAATTCCACATGTCTGAGTCTCATTCCAACTCAACAGCACAATGCCTTCAGAATATCCGCCTAGATATTTAGTAAATATAGATTATTCACGGATATAACTGTATTGAGATATTCACTGTTTAGGCACTATAAGGAGGTTAGAGCTTAAACTGTGATTGATGCTATAATACTTGAGTCATTTTAAAAGGTTGCTATTTTCTCGAATCAAGAAATACGCTATTAAAATGCTTATAATTTGTGTAGTATGGTTTTGCGTTGCAAAAATAGGTTTTTTTTAAGTTAGTTTAAAAATACCCAAATTTATTATTTTTTTTTAAATATGAACATCAACGTCGATTTTCAATTTCTTTTTTACGTATTTCTTCAAGGTGAAGGTGTTTCCGTTGATAACACTTGAGATAACCTTTTTAAGACACATTTGAAACTATTAATGTTTGTAATCTAGCAAGATGGACTGTAAATAAACTTCTGTCTGACAAATAATTAAATAAATGAGTTCCAATCAAAACAGCTGATACCTAGATTTTACTGGTAAACGTTACGATAAAATACAATTATTTTATTTTATTTATACCTAAAACCTTTGTTTTATTTTAGGTAAAATTAAGGTTTTAAATCTATTTGAGATAAAATTGCTATTACAATCATTGTCTTATTGTACAACATTATGTGTAAATTTATGAATAATTATTAGAAATAAATAACTACGTCGAACATATTAAACAACCGTAGTAACTCTATCTAATCCTTTGAACGGATTGTTTTTATCAAGTCATTTCATTATTTTTTGATTATTTGCACTGTGTACAAAGATTTACAAAATATGTCCAAGTTCGATATGCATTTCGGAATAACTTTGCTTACGGCCTATAAGGACTTTGCTAAGGTAATAAGGAGATTATTATCAAATAGTTTAAAATTACAAGAACAATTCATCAGCCAACTAAAATTAAACCACATTTTTGTCCATTACTGTGAAGGAACGTAGAAGGTGTGATACATGAAATTGTCATATACAAATGAACATATGGTGGCTGCTGAGATTTTGCTGACGATATCACTGAAACTCGCATTGGACCGGAAAGTCGATAATCGAATCATCTACACCAGTGGCTTATTGCTTTGCCGAACTGTATTGTTTCTATGAACAGAGAGTGTAACTGTTTAGACCTCTAATGAAGCTAACTGTCTGGCGTATTTGAATGCAAATTTCAACTTTCTTTGCTAGTTTTCTTCAGAAAAATTAGATATTCTTGCCGCACTCATGGCTCTTTAGTCAACAGTATTGTAGCAATAACGTCCCTAGTGTCAGCTGATTCAATGTTATCTAATGATATAAAGCTGTGTTTATTATAACCACAAGCCACCACATATGAAAAGGATATGAAGCCTCAACACAAACCGTAACTCAAGGCTATACAGATGATAGGCTCTAAACTCATGCAATGAGATCGTTTTCTCATAATACACAGCGACATGATAGAGGTAATTGAGGTAAGTATCAACTCTTTTCAATTTATGCTTGTGACAAATAAAGGTAATTTGAAATTAGTTGGCTAATATGGTCCTTCATAAGTATGGTTGTTAACTTAAAATGTATTTGTTTAACTTCAACAAATACGTTATTTAGTAGCTGAAAGTATTTCCATCTTCCATATTACGGTTAACCTATCTGTTTAATTTCAGTACATACGTTAGGTATTGGGCCAAAATGTTTAAACTACGTTTTATCGCAACTTAAACATATTTGATACTCAAAAACAACTTTTGGGGTGGAGTTTCCTCAAAAGGTGACTTCTAGTTGTCGTATTGTTCTGGTTAACACATTTAGTCTATATATTTACAACAAAAACATGTCTACTAATTTTCGTGAAAATCTGACAAAAAGTTATAAAGTGTTCAGAAAGGACCAAAAGTGGATCTAAAATTGCATTTCTGGCGTAACTATTCCCCGTTATAAGATATACGCTGGGATTCATGCTAGCACTTGTGTCTAGGTGAGGCTATGTTTTATTTTGTTCATATAAGAGAACTTGGAGAGTAAACTTCAGTTAGAAGGTGTGAACGTATGCCAGATGGCAGATTTCCAATTTTAATTCAAGATCGCTGAGTCGTCCTCCTGAATTTGACCAGAGACGATATATTAACTATTCGATTTGGATTCATTTCCTGAACCTAGGGTTTAAGGATACACGATATTAAGCAAAATTGTTATCAAACTATGATTAAAATGGAGTAAGAAATAATGCACTTCTTAGCCTTAAACACTTCGGGAAAAAATAAATTACTATTTTTATTGAACGTTGCTTTTTAGATGCGATTTGATACGATTTGGGCTCTTTTGAAACCATGGACACTACCTTTAAGTTTGAAGCTTGAATTAAGCCAGTCAGAGTAACTTAGTCTTAATAGAACGCCTAACAGATCAGTTTGCAGAATGTATTTTTGAAACCTGCTTTTAGTCCGTAATAACGATTCAACTATCTGCAACTTGGGTATTTAATACAAGATAACCCTAACCTATAGTTTTAACTTTGAACATGTTCTACAGCTCTAAAGCTTGCATGTTATTTTGCACCTATATAGAGTATTGCCAAATATATAGAAAAGCTGAAAGTTTCTTGTACAGGTTTGTTCAAATATTCCAGTCAAAGGAAAGTTTGTCTGGCAACTTTGCTTGCGAATTTCATTAGCCCAGGGATATTGACATACTCACCGCTCAACTTGAACTGCTCACTGCTTGACAATATCTCTAAATATCTTACTGTTATTTATACAGCCGGTAGACGACGTGGTCGTTCAACGAAACTGTAAGAAAAGTTTAATGGACTGTTTTTGGTTATTTCAATCTGTCTTAGGTTAAATTTAGTCAAAATATATGTTCAACCTAGTAAATTGTCAAATATTTTGAATCACAATGAAAGTTATAAAACTCAGCAAACTGCTGCCTGGTTGACTACTCCGCCAGTGCTAAAATGTTACCCTGACAAGCAAAGCATGTGCCTCAAATTCTATGTTTATGTAGAATACATTGAATTTTAATGGATTATTAGGTGTGATTTCTGTTTGATAATAATTTTATGTTTAGTAGACAAAACAGATTATTATTTGTATTTTATGTTTTATAACATGGTACACTTTATTAAATATAATTTAGTTGATTACGTATTGCTTTTGATAAATACCATTTGAAAAGTAATGGACTATAACTACTACTACACAACTTAACAAGTTAACTAACAATTCCATGGCGATGCCTGTCCTAACCCGCCCAGATTCCATCAAAAGTTAGTATGACGAGACAAAGTTTCTGTTCTGATGGAGGCTCATCATGAAGGTTCACTTAGGATTAGGAATTAGCTAGGTACAGGAACATTTTGCCAGGTTTTATGGTCAAGCAGCAGGTCATTAAGCTACATACGGCATTCATGGGGAGGATATTTAAGGCTTCTCTAAGGCAGAGACAGTCAAAAACGGCCAAGAAAAATATGAATCTAATGGCTGAGTTTTGCAGTTTTGAATTCGACCAATGTCCTCCTTCGAGATGCTACGCCGCATGCAGGAAGCAGTACTGAAAACCGACATCCATTGAATGTACTATTTTCAACTTGGCTGCTCGGAAGTAAAGATCTAAATTCTAACAGACCCCAGTCTGCCAAGCGCCTCTGGGTGGCGTAAGTGACGTGATCAGAAAAACTTGAGATCTTTGTCAAGCACAACACCAAGAGTCTGACAGTGTCGCACACTGCCAATCTCTCACCGCTGAGCTCAACACTATATCACTATCGACAAAGAGCTTGGCAGAGTGTCTGGTCCTATGTGCAGCACACTACACTTGCTAATGTTTAGTTTCAGACCATTTATTAATGACCACTCAGAAATCCGTTTTAAATCAGAGTTGAGCTGATCTATTGCATCTTTTATCGTACTGGGATCATACGAAAGATGCAGCTGGCAGTCATCACATAAAGATGTGCTGTACAGTTTTGCAAACAACTTGGCAGATCAGCTGTGTAAAGATTGAACAAAAAATTGGGCCTAAACAACTACCCTGAGGAACACCTCGCAGTTTTAAAAAGCGGATCAGACATTCCATTTCCAAGTCTGGTAACCTGCAGTCGTTCTTCTTCAAGATAGGACTCAATCCATTTAGAGACATCTTCTCCAAATCCAATAGTTCATTTTGGCCAGCAGCATTTCGTGGTTCAAAGAATCAAAGGCTTGCGAATAATCAAGGAGAACTATTGAACTGTATTTGCCTTCATCCTTCGCTCTAAAAAAAAGATCCTCAAAATGTTGGTAAGAGCAGTGCATGTGCTGTGGCCTTGCAGGAAAACCTGACTGGAGTTTAGGTATAATATTTGAATCAGAGAAATAGTTTATCTGTTCAACAATTTTCAAAATCTTTGACATAGCTGGTAAAATTGATATAGGTCTAATTGTTTCAAGGTGGATAGATGCAGTTTTGGCAAAGGTTGTACAATACTCATTTCCAATTTTGATATTTGCCATTTTTTAGGCTCTCATTGATCAGATGAGTATAATTTCTATTGCATAAGGACTGGCAGCTTTACTTGAAATTACAAATCATCACACCCTACCGCTTCAGATTTAATACTATTCATTGCCTTTTGACATCATCCACACGTGTACTCTGAGAATTTAAATTATATTCTTCACTTTTAGTGAATGGTCTTTAAAGAAAACTGACTTAAATCACAACCATCGCACCCATCTCAACAAAAATATTATTCACATCATTTGTTTGTATACAAGTAAAAGCCTGTACCGCTCTCTACCCAATTGCAACTTTTTTAGACAATTGAAATGTCTACTTGATTTGTTTGAAGACAAATTGTTTTCAAAATATTCTTTCTTAAGTTTTCTATTCTATAATTTAAACTGTTTCGTAAATTTTTATAATTTTCCAGTCGGATTCTAACCTTGTTTTAACATATTTGTTTCTGTTGTTTATTTTTACTTTGATAATTTCTTTTGATTATTATTCAACCAGGGGTTTTCTTTGTCAGCCTTTGCAAACCACTGGGGCTAAATCATCGTATACTGCCTTGATATTCGTTGTAATATACGATGCTATATCATCTACGTTGGTTTTGTTACATGCCTCTCCCCAGTTGATTTCAGAGATCTAGTGACAGCTAAAGTCGCATCAAAGTTTGTAAAATCTCTATATCTTATATATTTTGTAGCTTTTTCTCTTAAGACATTCAATATCACAGTAGACTAGCCTATGATCAGTTATCTTACATTTCTGTGATTTACTATGCTTGGAGCATCTACAACGCTGTTCCTCTTATCTGAGAGATTTGTCCACTATAATGTATCTAATAATGTGGATGAATGTTCGTTATTCTAGTCGCTTCTGTTATAACTTGTATGGCATTGTTCTGCTTTGGAGTCATGTAAGTATCTCGACTGTGGACATGTAGTTGACTTCAAATCAATGTTATTGTCTCCAATATACATAATATTGACCTCGACTGCTAAATCAACAAACAGGGAATGAAACAGGTCCGCTAAGAGGTTGTAACCTAATGTAGGATGGCCTATAAACAACACACAGTCTGATCTTGATGCCTTCAGTTTGACAACAGCACAAACGTATTCAATCCCAGGTGAATGTCATCTGAAAGAAAACGCCGCTATACTGTATACCTTCCATAAAATAAAGTGCAACCCCTCCACTCAGTCACCTTGTTGCAAGTTTGAAAGTCTAACAGACGGTCGCTTCTCAGCATAGTGTACCCCTGGGATCATATAGCTGTCAGAGGGTGTGTCGGGAGTTAACCAAGTCTCTGTCACCCCAAAAGCATTGAAATTAAGATCGCCCACCAAAGAACACACTTATCAAAGCCAGTTCAGGGATCTGATGTTGAGATGGGCCACTTTGAAATACCCATGCCCCCCCCCGCCTTTGCTTCGAGTCCTGAGGGCCATCCGGACTTACACAAGGGTCATGATCGTCCGACAAGATCCCTGCAGACTCGGAATCCGCCGGAGTTGGTAACACCTCATCCACGACACAATCTCTGGCAGCTGTTGCATCCCACCTGCAGTACTTCAGTTGTTACGTCCACAAGCAATGAACCTAAACGAGACAGCATTTCGACTGAAATGGACGCCGTCCCGTGAGATCCTGTTTAGAGACATTAAAGTGTTCGCCTGACGAACCTGACCCCAAAATTGTTGCACATCAAGTCCAATTGGGAATTGAAACCATGCAACGCTCTTGTAGCCGATGTCTCGCCGGAAAGCACTGTTCCCTCAAATGAACTGTTGGGAACTGAGTTCCTGCCGTGAAAAGCAGCTCGCCATAAGTCATGGAGAGCTCGCGCTTTCCCATGCCCCCGTTGTATTTAGCTCCCTTTGAAACCCTTAATTTAAGGTTGTTGCACCCAAACATGAATGTATATGACAGACAGACGACCAACATAGCTTACAAGTGCATTTCTTATATCTAGAATTCTTCCACCCGGTATACACTCTCAATAAACGCTTTTTCAGAAACACTCAGACTAGAATATTTTAAGTGAGAGTTCCCTACAATTAAACTTGTTTTAAAGTCCTTACTATTAGTAGATAGTCTTTTGTGTGTGAGGGAGGGAGGTACTGTGGTTGTCTTAGGTGGTATTGGGTTTGTGTGGCTTCATAGAAACTGTGTTGAGAGGTAGCTGAGAGGTAGCGATTGATATAACTTAACACTAACTCACTGAAATAGAAAAATATAAGTAGATACAAATCTTATACTGCCAGAAAATACATTTGTACTTTAGCTCGCCAATGTACGACTGTGTGAAAACAAATACGTTAGGCAAAACTACAAAGACAAAGGTAAAGTTTGTCTTATTTATCGAGGCGAAGTTATGACTCCAAAGTCCTCTCTACCCCTCAACCTCGACTTTACCGTAAAGTCACATTACAAATGTAAGTGTTGACTGCGGGGATCGAACCCGCGCCACCGGAGTGATTTGCTCCGGAGTCGCACGCGATACCAATTCGCCAAGGATCCGCTAACAGTTAAATTATAACTAGTTCAATATTCAAAATTCAATATCGCTTCAACTTGTCTTAAAGGTGTTCTTGAACCACATGTAACTAAATCAAACGTAGAATAACTATTGAGCTTGAGTAATAAAGGTTAAGTGTTATTAACACAGTTTTAGTCGTACCAATGCAATAACTGTTAACAAATAACGGCTTTCCATTAATTACCTTGTACTTGTATTTAAATATAGTCTTTGAATAAAAGATACATTTGACACAATTTATTTTTTTTTTCCACACGGCATACGAAGCGGTTTGACATGACCACAAACTGACGAAATGGACTGTTGAGCTCGGACCTTTTGATTCTACAACTAAATACCCTACTATTATGAGCGTCAAAAGCGCTCTGTAGTTAAAGTTCAAATTAATCTATGTCATTAAATTAATTGAATTTTGCTTGCAAAGAGTTCAGTGAAAAGGAATGCAGATGTGGAAAGCATTTCAATATTACATTCTCCCGCCACACTCTCATTCCTGGGAGATTCATTGCCGTGGAACATTTCATCCTTGCTTTATTGTTTAATTATAGCCAACAATGGGTTCTATAAAATGTCTCTGTATTTTTTAAAGTGTAACGGCTTGTTACGGTTTTAAAATTAATGGTGCATAATATTATCTGTGTTGATATTTGACGTGTTCATTTTTCCCCCTAAGGTATAAAAAGTACTCATTGTTTTCGTTTGAATTAGTCGAGCCTTATCATTTTGAAATATGCTGAAGTTTATATACGGTTTGGCATTAAATACTACTCTATTATGGTAACATTATTTTCTTTTAATAGAACTTCAGTAGGTCACTTTAAAGAAAGCAATAACGTGAAAAAAGGCTTTATAAACTCAGATACAGTTTCATAACAAGATCCGGCTTTGATCTAGTACATATCAATACCAATCAAGCACTGTGAGCTTTGCCGTTATGTCACTGGATAAATGACATCGTGTTTCATACATATAAAATTGTAAAAACAAATTTCAGATGGTTGTTTATAAAAAAAAAAATGTTTGTTAAATTAAAAAGTCAAACTGAGTAATAGTATAGAGGAAGTAGTATCCTTGCAAAATCAAGGCCAAAAAACATGTTCTTAAAAGCACAAACCAACTTAATATTCATATTTTGACGGTTATAAACACTTTAAATGCCGGTGTTATCAAGAACAAAATATCTGTTTGTTAATTTTCAGAATTTCCAAAAATATTTTATGTTAGTACAAAATGTTAACACTTGTTTACAGTAAAAAGGTAAAATGTGTCTTGTTTAACGAGGCCAAGCTAGGACTACAATGTTCTCTCTACCACTCAACCTTTACGTT
Source organism: Matsumurasca onukii (assembly GCA_018831715.1). Taxonomy (NCBI): domain Eukaryota; kingdom Metazoa; phylum Arthropoda; class Insecta; order Hemiptera; family Cicadellidae; genus Matsumurasca; species Matsumurasca onukii. The sequence goes on along the minus strand of JAHHFQ010000052.1, from coordinate 15,006 downwards.
TACCTAGCGTCACCGTATAGTCATATTACAAATTGTAAGTGGTGACTGCGGGGATCGAACCCGCGCCACGGAAGTGATGAGCCCGGAGTCGCATGAGATACCAATCCGCCATGGATCCGCTTAACCTATAAACCTTTTATGTAGGGGTTATTTACATCCTGACGATAGTTTTGGGAAACTTTTGAAGGGCTTGGATTTATTGGGGTCATTGAAAAAGACTTAACAGCATGTAGGAAAGCGCGCTTATGCACACTCACTCGTTCATTGCTTAAGATGGTGACGATATCGTGTTCCTCAACCTGTATATTTGTGTAGAAGGATATAGGTTGGATGAATGATATGTAATATATTATGTAGGAGAGAGAAAAGTGAGCATAATCCAGTAGCCGGGAACTGTGCTGAGAGCGGGTAGTTTTACAACAACAGCTGTTACTAAATCAGCTCCAGTGTTTGTTTTGTTTTCTACTCTCATAGAAACTCTGCACTATTTTACAGTGCAGTGTTTGTCCACATGTACATTTGCAACCAAAATATACGTTTTGTAATTCGTCACATTTTTTTAATAAATATTAACAATACATCACAACACGTGTTGTGTGTATGAATATTAAATTCCAAGAGTGTACAAACCTAACGATCCGCATAAATAGTTCTCCTGAATCACTGTATAGGGACCTTTTAGAATTTTAAACGTTTAAAGCCTTCGTTTACGGGAAAAAAGCATTAATAACACGAGTTACGTCTTGTAACTCCTTTGTTAGGAAAATCTGAAGAATTCAACAAAATTCTAAATATTTGATTCAAAGATTCATTGGCTGTGTAAACATGTATTTTCTTATTCTCTGTTACGGTTGGTCGGTCTGAAACACCGCTGTGATTGGTCTGTTGTCAGCCAGCCAGTCTATCAGTTAGTCAGTAAACAGCTGTCACGTGCTGTATACGTTGTTAGTATCTCTAATTTCCGACTTTTCATTGCGTTTTTTGCAAATGTCGTGTTGTTTCTAGGCCAGGATTGCAAGACAAAGTGAATAAAAAAGGCTTGCATTATATTTTGCGGTTAGTGACTGGTCTATTAATAACACTATGCTAGTTTAATTTATAATTCTGTGTGTTTTGATTTAGGTTACTTACGCTGAAGACAGGATTAGATTCAGATTTTGAAATGTTGTGTCCTTGTTTTGAGTGTTGTTCCCTGGAGACTATGGAAAATGTCGGCAATAGTATATAAATCTCAAAAGTGTCACCACCGTTGATAAAAAACTTTAAACAAATAACTAAAAGGAAATTGGTTTGATATATTTCACAGCCAAGTTTGGTCTTTTCCTGTTCGACTCTAAAACAGGAAAGTAGATTTAGGATATCACAACAAAGGAACATACATCGGCGTGTAAATCCGTAAATCAATTAACATATAATGTCACTAACACAATAACTTCTGACCTGTGATGAACATCACCTGTCCAAGCACAGGACAAATGACCTGGGTTACAGGACAAGTTCAGACACAGTGTCTCTCTGCTTGATACATTGTGCATAAGTAAGAGTGATTGGTTAAACCCTCTGTGAGTAGAGGACAACTCCACCAATCAAATGTTAGACCCGTCCAATCTCGTAGTGACTGATGGAGGACCAATAGAAATCCTTTTCGATTAATTTGTCAACAAGAAGTTTATTTAACACTTTTTATTTGTGTGGTTCTGGTTTGTCAGTTCTTGCATGGCAAAGTGTTGTATTGCTCAATTTACTAACACTTTTTTTTCTTATTGTAAACCTATGCATGTGTTGGCTAGTGAGCTACATGAACAGTTTGTGCCGTCTTGCTATGTAATACCATGTTATCGTTTTGCTTGGAAATCTATCATATAATAGTTTTATTGACGAAATAATGAATAAACAACGATTGTCCAACATTTGAAATCATGATGAAAAAGGCACATAGCTGTCAAAAAACAATTTATTTGAGGAATCCTTTATATGATAGGTAAAGTACTCCCAACAGGTAGCGTATAGCAAACTTATATGTTTTTGATACAACTAATATTTTTTGGCGAACAAATTACTAGAGTATGTTCTTTTAAATATAATAAAATATCGAGACAAGGAATCAAAACAGTTGTCAAAACAAAAACATATGTACAAAAAACGCACAGTATAAAAGGGAAGGAAGGGAAAACAAACATATTTAGGTACTCTATTTATGGTTTGCTTTTATAATATAACAATTAATAAAGAAGGGAATTCGTATAAATTGAATTAACCTAATTTTCAAAATATATTGCACTTGAAGATTACTTTAGCTCGTTAAAACAATGTTAAGATGATTATATTAAATTGAACCGTACAAAATACGATGAATAGTAATGTTCAGATTCCAAAAGTTAAAGAAGATGTGTATAAAAACCTCATAATACATTAAGAAAACATGACACTTTTACATACGTCAACTGATAAGTCTGCAAGATACAGGGACATAGACTGTTATACCACGTATAAAATGCAACTGAAGGTAGAAGCTCGTAGGTTCATTAAGGACCTGGTGAGAGAAGCATATCAATGAACCTCTCTGGAGAGTTGTGCTTGGTAGCTTCCTTATAACTGACATATATCTTACATTAATGAAAGGAGACTGTAAACGTTGTACAGATTTAGGATTTTCTTTGAAGAAAAAGGTTGTCCCAACGCCCAGTTGGTGTATTCCATCTAAATTTAACTTAGAACACTTAAACTCAACATTTTAATCGTAATAGTTTAAAGTTCATCAATGTAAATAGACATAAGATAATTACATGTTTTAGCAGAATAACGGAAGGGTTTCTGTCAAACTCTTGCTCAAGCGAAATCTACTTCAAGTGTGAAAATATTGTTTTAATCGTTACAACACGTGGAACACCTTCAGTCTTCCAATTATCGGGAAAACATTTCTTTTATGTTCTGAAAAGCTTCCTCTTGTAAGTGTTACAACTTGGACGAGTGCCTAAGTGACTTTAAGGAAGATCTAAACGTGTTGTGAAAACTGGATATCCATAACATAAACACATGTAGAGAAACTATGTCCAATTCTATAATGCAATCGCTCTTTACTAATCTTAGTCTACCTAATTGGTAAAGTGCACAAATAGGTTTTTGTTTGCAGGTATTTCTTAAGAATCGCAATACTTCTTTACTCGATAGTTATCCGACACAATTGATAATTGACATTAGAAATAAAGAAAAATGAAACGGACACTTGTTTTGATGAAATCTGTGAAATTGAATATTTCATCAGTTAACGATTCACAACTGACAACTTTGTATTCAAGGTTGAAAGTTGAACGGAAATTGAGAAGTTTCTGTAGCCTACAGCTGGTCTGCTCGCAACCGTTTAGAAGTTTCTGATACTGTAAGCGTTGACTTTACATGATTTATTTACGAGTTAAAGAGGACTTTTTAATGCAAATCGGAATTCGTAGTTAAATAGATCTCTCATAAATTTAGCAATGTTGGTGTTAATAAAAATTAATTAGCTTTATGACTTAGCAAGAAAATTATATCTTGCAGAGAACCTTCCGATGTAATTTATATTGTTGTAACCATATAGGAGTAAATTGTTATATTTCTGTTATATTTTTAAACATGATTATCTAGTGATTTTCCACTTTTTTTACATTTAAAGGTTGTTCTCCTTACAAGAACGCAATATTATACGTAACATCTGTATGCACTTTAAGTACGACCATAGTAAATAATATAATCTTTCATAATATCTGCTTTTCCTTTTCAGGTCTAGATATTTGTTCATAGTCAATGACGTTTGAGTTCAATTCGTAAAAAAGATCATTTATATTAAATTATCGGTTAAAATAACCATAAAGAAAGATATTTGTATTTCGTAGACTTAAGGTCTTGTTAATATTGTATTGACAATTTACTTTCTGAATCTCAAAAAAGTTCGTGACAAAAGCAGCAACAGTCGTTCTACAACAATAACCGTTTCAGTAACAGTTCCTGAGAACCCTTCCTAATTGTACCGAAGCTAAGTTGAGGTAGCAATCATTTAGGACGTTTCCTGATTGACTTTGTATTCGAAGTAATTTTGTCGTAACTTATTTAACTCTTTACAAAAAAAGTAATTTGGAATGAAACTAGGTTATTAGAAACCCTATGTTTAAGAACGTAATAAATAGCTCTGGTGGGCTCTGAATGGAAATATCTTAATTGTCATTTACATCAGATATTATATCATACAAAATATATTATTTTCACGTTGCTTATAATATCGTTTTGTCTTTTTATTAATGTTAGTCATAATTTACAGTATTTTTATATTTTAAGTTGAGTTAGAGTTTACAAAAAAGTACACATTTAATACTATACCTGTTATTTAATTTGATCGTTTAATGTCTGCATTTTAGTCAAATAGGTCAAATTAGATTTGAGATTTTAAAACTTGCAGTCTGTAAAACGAAACAAACAAAGTAGTTCTTCCCGCTTATGTCCAGACATCCAAGTTTGGACTTCATCTAAATAGTTGGAACTCGTCTAAGCTCCACCATTTAGATGAAGGTTCACCAGCCTCTACCCACTAATAACCTTAGTTGTGTCAAGAACTAAGTTCCAAGTTGTCTCTAAGTTGACATGACAGATCCGTATTTCATGCTGCGAAAGAGCTTGTTAGTAATATTGCTGTTTGTTGAACTTATCTCAACACAATGCATTCACTCGCCAGCAACTACTATTTAGTCTACTTAATGTTACAAGATATATGGATTATACAAACGATGATAGGTTTAGAGAGATTTCTTTTTAAAATAAGCTCGATTAACCTTTACTGAAATTATTTTTATAAATATTTGTGTGTGAACTTAGTCAGACCATGACGTTTTAAAAATTAGATTTTTGTTCTCTTACTTGATTTTTTGTTTCGGAATGAGCTTTTTTCTCTCATCAAGGCTTCCTCTGGTCTCTTAGTAGCTTCCTTTTGACCAATATTCCAATCTTACACGTTTTATGTGAATGTATTTAAACACTCCATTGTAATATGTATACATTCTACATTGTTACATGTTAAATTCATTGTAAACTTGAGATAGAACAAAAAAACTGTATGAAAGTTTAAGACATGTTTTATTTATGATGATTAATTTAAAACTGCCTTGTTTACATTGAAAAACAACAATTTTGTCAACAAAAGGAAAAATGTGATATTATAAACAATCACAGAATCAGTTACATCTCCCTGTCCTCTTAACATCTAAAAGTTAATAAATTTTGTTGTGTACGGCGTAGACACCATGTTAACTTGAGTTATAATAAAACGTTGTATGAATGTTAAAGATATGTTTTATTAATGATTATTCACTCAAAACTGCCTTGTTTAGATTGAAAAACAACAACTTTGACAACAATAGGAAACATGTGATATTATAAACAATCACAGGTTATGTTACATTAATAAAACATGTTTCGTTCTAATTGAACATCATCAATCTTATTATAAGTCAAAGTTATATAAAAGTTAAGCTTTACATCCAGCTAACTTCAACTCATTCTTGGAAAATGACTGAACTTATCGTTAAAAATAAGGGGAACTGGTTGAACTCAGTATTGTGGGGAACAGCTGCCACTAAATCCTTTGATTGAGTCTCCAAGGACTTTACAAATAGACCTCAATACTAGACAGCGTTCCTTTCTGTGGAAACTGCTTTTGTTGTTGTTTATTACAAACTATTTTCAACGAATATTGAAATTTAATTAGACGACTTACAAGTAAACTGTTCATTGAAAGGTTAATCATCAAAACGAAGACCCACTCGTAACTGTTATGTATCATTTTTCAAAAATAACCAATCGAATTTAAACGACAGCTCATAATATGTTCATAACATCAACAACATAACCGGTATTTTATTATTTTGTGTTTATTTTAGTAATATTAATTAATAAACTTTAGCTGTTTTAGGTATATACAAGTAGTTATTGTGTAAAATATCGAAAATAAAATAAATAAAAACATTAAGGGGTTTTGAAAATCTGTGTCGAGTATTTTCGGACAATGTTTCTAAAACAAAATGATTACAAATGTAGTCGTGTAAGTTATCCTCAAGCTAATGCTGTGTCTTGTAGCGTGTTTCCCTTTTCGAACCAAATGGTTCATACAAAATTTCAAAGAAAGAAATTCTTGACAATATGTATATATTGATGTAGTTTTACCACTATTAGCCTCTCCGCTAATTGTTGTCAAAAGGCCTATCCTTCTCTGTTTAGAACTGAAAGGTAATTATAACCTCTTAAACATTAGGCCTAGGCACTAATTCATGTACCTAAAATTGAAAACAACTTAAATTTCATTGAATATAGACTCAGAAGTACGGTAATTATGTCAATAGATGCAAAGCACTTTTAATCGTTGAACTTTTGCTCAGGTTGTGTTTTCTAAGCTGAAATATTTATAACTCGTTGTTTTATTGCTACACAAGACTGTCTTCGTTTGATTTAAACCATTTGAATAACTTGTAGCTCTTGCTATATTTAATTATACTAACGAACAATTATACTTTTTCAATAGGTCTTAAAAGTCAACATTTTGCTTTTGGATCAAGAGTTAAGTTTGGGACTCAGCCTAAGACTATAAATAGTGGAGGGTAAAAAAAGAATTTAGAAACAAGGGATGCTTCATAGTTTTGTCACGAAACAATGAAATTAGTATTTTAAAAGTTAATGAATTTACATACATTGTCAATACTATACAACTGAAAGTAAGCTAGTTTTTTACATAGTTCTATTTGTTTACATCACTTAGATGAACCAGCGGTTAAACGGGTTTGATATTAAACCACTGAGGTGGATAAAATAGGTTGAAACCGCTACTGCCTCCCTTGCAATATAAAGATCTCCAAAATAATATTTTTTTTCCTAAGGGAGTGAACAAATATTCAAAGATATTTTCTATTATCAGGATATACAATTTTAATTTTATTTCATTAGTCCATGAGTAAAACAAGGCATTATACGGCAAAATAGCTCACATGTGGATTAGATTGATAAAATTTAGCAAACGCGAATTAAAAAACAATTCTAGGATTGCAGGTCAGAAAGTAATATATCGAAGGTTTATTGCTATAGTAAAAAGGAAGTTATGGTCATAGTTTTATGACTAAAGACATTCCGAGTAGGTGAGCTTTAAGGATTGGAATGGCCATAACTCTTCCTAAATCCCGGTCGCGTGACATTAATGTCGATATAACGTTGGATACCTCTTGAAAATGAGGACGAGCCATAAAACCTTTAACGATGCCGGTTTTACCATAACACCTCCCCTACGGGCTATTATCACATAGTTTTAAAGGCCGGAAATATTCAATAGCTCTTAGGTGAAATTCATATGGGTTATCTGAAAAATGTCTTTAGATTTTCGGGTTTGCCCCCTAAGGGCTGATATAGACTCTAATAAAGTAGTGCCGTTTGATTTCCAGTGCCTCCACTTTTTAACGACGGTGGCATAACACGTGCAACACTGTTGGAAACAAATTTAAACTAAACAAATCACTTGTATACAATGTAACATTTTGAGGAAAATTGTATTTTCGAGGAAAATGTAATGGTTTTTATTATTGACAAAAGTTACGAGAGAAATTTGGAAACTGCTTTGTTGTGGTTGAAGAATGTCATTACCCAAAGGCTTGGTTGCTGGTTTACAAGTGTTCTTTGACTGATATTCTTCTCAACACTTTAAAGAAATTGTATTCGCAAACGCAATGAGAAATTCCTTAGTTTGATGTTCAGAAATGTAAGACGTCAAAGTAAAATTAGAACAATTGGATAAGGTAACACAAAAGTTGTTTTTTGGAACAAACTACTATCGTGGATCAAGCTCCAAAATAAAACTGTAGCTATTATTTGTAGATAGCTTAGAACAGAACTATTTAGTTACGGGAATCAACATCTATGGTTGTTCATTTGTTTGATTTTACACTATCAATTCACTATCAATTAAATGTTAATGTTGAAACTTTTGATCCTTTGTTTCTAACTGCACTTGTACGAAACCGAATGAAAGAGTTTTGAAAAATGTTTCTTCATTTTGGTCTTATATTTTTTTTGTTGGATTAATATTTTATGCATGAAAAGACTATCTTGTGATAAGGCCTCTTTTACTAAGGAAAAATATTAAAATATGTTATTGTTTAATGTATGTTTATTAATTAAAAAACATACGACGGTATAAATTTATAGCTATTATATTAGTTTAAATATAGTTGATTCAATTTAAGCTCATTGGGAATATTGTTTTTTAGAATATTTAATTATCTTGTTTTTCTATGTGTACTTTCCTACTAGTTAACTACGTAGAACAACTAAATAATATAAGTAACGAGAATATTAGAATAATAATTGAAACACAGTACCCTGTAAGCACAAACTATTTGCATTTTATTTTGCACGACTAGTTTGGCGGTCAAACCATTTTCTAGTGCGGTCGATACAAGGGCAAATTAAAAAAGTATTAGTATAAATATTACATAAAAAACCTCTCGTCTTAAACATATGGTATAAAACAGTATACAAATTAAATTTATTATCTAGGCTTACGACTTTGCCGATAAAACATTTAAAGTGTCAAATGGTTCGCTTATTTTGCTATCTAGCATCTTCAATGGACTTGCTTAGACTAGTTCAGGTGACTGTAACTCTTTCTGATATACTTTCTGTCACACTGCTGCCAACCGTTTTCTTCTTGCGTCAGGTGTACCAAGCGAAGCTGTGAGTTCGGCCTATAGGCTACTTCATAAAACACAGCAACCTCATTAAACGAAGATGTCGTTATTAACCAATAGACGCCGACGTATTTCATTGGACAGTCCTCAAGGTGCCCCTTCCATTTACTCAACTGCAATCTAGTTATGAAGAGATTCAATTTTGTTTATACTAACTGGCTGCCAGCTTCTAAGGAGTTGTAACTATCAACGCCGTTAAAATTGTTTTTTTCCTAATAGATTGCTATTGACTTTCTTTTGATCCTCTGATACAAGTATGGAACTTTGTTGAGTACTTAAGTTTTGCCGAACTTGATTCCATGTGTCGTTGTCAAGCTGTGTTTAGCTACCACCGACTTGTAATGTAATTTTTACGTCTAAATGTTTTAATAAATTTTGGGTGTGTGTGTCTCAACGACTTTTCTCCATAATAACGCCTTTCCTTGGCTTAAACTAATAGCATTTAATTATTCTACCATACCATTCCTCTCTGACTGTACTGACACAAGAAGCTCTCAAATTGATATCGAAACTGAAATACTCTGTAGTTCCGTTTCAGTTTTGCAGAAACAAATTAGCAAAAATTCATCAGACTATAATTTGTTCGTGACGTCATTATTCATCTCATCTAGAAGTGTTATGTCGGTCAACCGTGTTTAAGCTGGGGAAATACTGACTTCTAAGAAATAATTCGTGTTTGATTAACCAGAAAAACGATTTTAGTTCTCCAACTTTATACAGGTTACAGTTCATTCGCAAACTGCTATGTACTTATTTATTTATTTATTTATTTATTTGTTTATTTTCAATTTTTACATGGTCATTCCACCAAGCTTACATAAACTTGTCGGTGGGGACCTGGAAATAGATAATAATTTATTTAATATATTCAAGTGTATACAATAATATTAAATTATGAGTACTAATAAATAAATATACAATTTTTTTTTCTTTGTTTTGTTGGCGGTTAAGGGCAGGCACCTATGTTCTAACACCTAATAACATGCAAATGTAACTATAAATACGATAAACTTAGTAACCACAAATAATTATATTACAGTAATACTGAAAGTACGCATTACATTACAGATTTGACATAATATAATAAGTAGAAATAAGCAACAGACAACAATAAAGACGTATATACATGAAAAGCAGGAAATCTTTAGATAACCTATAATGATTAGCCTTAGTACATTAAAGATAAATATTTGTAAACTTAACAACGAAAATATAAAATAATATCTGAGAACAACTAATTTTAACATTCATATAGTGCAGGTACTACAAAGTTTGACTTTATGGCAATGACTGTTGGCTGCACTGAACTGAATGCTTTCTTTACCTAGCTTGTCACTTTCAGTCTCAGCTTCATATTTCATAATGAAAAAGTTCTTTAAATGTTTTGTTGAGACAACTTGAAATAAATATTACCTGATGTGTTATTTTTCCCCATGAGTGCATTGTGTAATTGTTTGTGTTTGTCTATATGTTCTGTGTGTAATGTAATTATGTGTGTTGTTTGTCGATGTTGTGTTGTTGTAGCCTAGGCTATACCACCTTGCTTTTGCTTAACCAAACTTTGTATCTCCTTTACTATTACTTCCAGGAATTCTACCAACAGGTAGGTTTAGCTTAATTATTTAGCCTAGGTTGATAAGGCCAGTGCTCAGCAAAAGTAAAGTGATCTTTAAACCATACCACATTGTCTATGCTATCTACTTCCATGGGTAGGCTATTACACAGGCTAGGTAATAATATATTTTGGAAGCCTACAACCATAGTTTTATGTTAATTGTCTCACATCCTAAGTCTGATTCACGAGCAAATCGTTTCTGTGTATTTCAGGTATTGTACTTATGTAAAGCATTAAGGCAACGCCTTTGCATATTAGTAATTATTTTAAATGGCATTCAGCAGCTGTACCCCAGGATGTTATTCCATATCTCATTAGTGATTCAAAGAGTGTTTTGTAGACGGTTAACTTAACCTTATCAGACACTTTATTTCGGATATTATACATCATTGACATGCATGAGTTCAATTTTTTGTGTAACTGGGCTATATGATCTTTCCACAATAACTTGTTGTCTACTATTATTCCTAAGTACTTAGTTTTTTCCAATATTTGAATACTTTCACAATCACATTGTTCTATATTATTTCTATTTAAACAGGCACAGTCATGGTATCTAATTACTGGATTGCCCTGAAACTTGATATTTTTTGGTCTTATATGTAAAAGGCAAGTTTTTTGAGGGTTGATAACTAATCCTTTTCTGTCTGTCCATTCTGTAAATTTTTTAAAAGCCTCCTCCAGTCTTAACTCTGCAACCTTCAAGTCCTTATGCCCAGACAAAATCAGAATGTCATCGGCATATGCCCATAATTCACAGCCATCTATGTTCTTTAATACTTCATTCAAATATATAATAAATAAAGTAGGTCCTAGTCGACTTCCTTGAGGAACGCCATATTTTATTAATTTGTCATCACTAAATTCATCTTTAATTCTTACTGAAACCATCCTATTCCTCAGGTATGTGTGGAACCATCTAAGTACATTTCCTCTTAATCCAATTTGGTATAATGTTAATACAAGTTCATTGTGATCAATTGTGTCAAATGCTTTAGACAAATCAATAAATAATGCTAATCCGTGGCATCTACTATCTAATAATTCATTTGCTTTGTTTACAAACTCTAATAATGCATCTTCCGTGCCTTTATTTTTCCTAAACCCAAATTGTCTTTCAGTAATTATATTGTTTTCTGTTAAATACTTGTTTAAGTAAAATCCCACATGTTTCTCTAATATTTTTTCTATAACTGGTAAAATAGCAATAGGCCTGTAGTTTTGAAATTTTTTTACTTTTGCTTTTATGTATAGGTCTAAGAATAGCTTTCTTTAAACATTCTGGAAAAATTCCCTGCCTTATTGACTTGTTAATTAGTTTTGACAGGGTTCTGATATTTTATTTTCACTAATTTCAGGTCCCCAGGTCTTATGTTGTCGTATCCTGCGGACTTTTTATTATCTAATTCATCTATAAACTTCGAAATCTTTTCTGGCGTTATATTAGGTATGTAGAATCTATAAGATGGTTCCTCATTATCTTGTGCCATTAATAAAACATCAGGGTTTACTTCTGAATTTGCTCTTGGACAATTATGCTTAATTACTTCTACTCCTTCTATAAAATACTTTACAAAACCATTTGTTATATCTTTTGTTGTTTGTAACTTTCCCATTGCATGTAAAATGGTGCTGTCAATATTACATTTTTGTCCTCTGCCCATTATATCATTTAGTGTGCTCCATACCTTCCTCAGATCATATTTATTTTCTTCCAAATAATGTTTGTAGTACAAATTTTTCCTGTTTTTTATTTGGCTTATAGCTCTGTTTCTCAGGGTTTTGTATAGGTTCCTGTGTCTATTATTTGTGGGGTCTCCCTTCCAAAGTTTAAACAATCTGTCTCTTTCTTTAATTAAATTCAGAATATTATCTGTCATCCAATATTTTCTTTTTATTCTATGTTTGGAGTCATATGTCCTCTTATCTACATTTCTCTCTTTTGTACATGTTGCATATAGGCTATTGAATTTGTTCATAACTTCTAAAAATTGCTTATTTAAGTCCTCTTCAACATTGAAAATCCAATTCACACCCATCAACTTTCTTCTTAACAGTCCGCAATTCAGTGTAACAATGTTATCATCGTTAGAGTTACACTGAATTTCCTTGCACATAAAGTTAAAATTGCAGTAGATAGGGTAATGGTCCGATATGTTTGTGCTTACAACAGATGTCTCAATTTTCCACACAGGGCAATTTAGTCTGTAGTATAAATGGTCAATACAAGAGGTAGTAAGAACACCCAACCTAACATCCTCCCTAGTATTATCAAAAATACCTCTTTCCAATCCCCATGCTGAAAGACTGGCTTCATACATTTGCACATGACCATCCTGGTTATCATTGAGATTAATGTTTACATCCCCTACGATGATTAAGTTTTTATTATCTTTAAGAGAGTGCAAAGACAAATCAATCTCATTAATTGCTTGTGGGATGGAAATTCCACTAGAAGAGGTCGGGGGCCGGTAGATTAAATGTACTGTAAATTTAAGTGTAGGCCTATACCCCGTTAACTCAAATTCACTTGTGATATTTTCATAGGACGTTATATTTCCCATTTCAATTTGATTAAACTGGAATTTCTTTGCCTTGTAAAACATCAATAGACCACCTCCCCGTTTACCAGTTCTCAGTTTATAAACCTTGTTATATCCAGCTAAATTGTACAAATTCATGCAATTTTCCTCACAAGATATTTCTGCTAGGGTTATAATGTCAGGGTCCAAATTACTGGTGCTTATTTGAGTTAGAAGTGTATCCCAGTGTTTTCTCAAAGATCTTATGTTGAGAAAAATCAAGCTGATACTGTTTGACCCTATATCTATACTATTTTTGCATTCACCAAAAGTGTTAACTCTGTTAGAAGTTAACCTGATATCCCTAAAGTTACCTTCCATTGAATGAAATATAAAATTCTAAAGAAAAACTACCATATAAACTCTGAAGAACAACAAACTTAACAATTAACAACAGTTGTATAAAATTATTTTCAATTTTGCATTTACCAAAAGTGTTAACTCTGTTAGAAGTTAACCTGATATCCCTAAAGTTACCTTCCATTGAATGAAATATAAAGTTCTAAAGAAAAACTACCATATAAACTCTGAAAAGCAATAAACTTAACAATATAATTAACAACAGTTGTATAACATTACTTTCAATCAAACGCAAGAAAATACTTATAGAATATTGACCGTAAACTCTGAAAAACAACAAGTTAAAAGTAATTAGAAACAGTTTGGCAACAAAAATAAAACATAATTGATTACAAGTAAACCGAAGAGATGAGATGATGACAATCTGACACAAAATGTAACAGAGAACCGGCAAAGAGAGCTGGCAAGCCACCAATGTTGACCCACCTATTGGCCGAGGGTGCAAGAGGCAAATTAGCCTACTTGATCTTTTTGAGATCATTTACACATTTGATGTGGATCACATTGTTAGCCGCCTCATCCCTCTTCACCAACACCTGCCCGCCCTTAACCCAAACAAACTTATAGCCTAAGGTCTTACATTTTAGTTTGGCTTCACGCAGCAGGTGTCTGTATTGAGGACAGAGATTCTCACTGAAGAACACGTTGGGTAGTCTCGCTCTCCTTCCACTCTGCAGCCATGTGTCCCGCACTGTTTTTGAGTAGTACTGGATCAATATGGTCGGGGGCTTGCCATCTCTCCTAGACTGCAGCCGGTGCGCCTGGTGAATTTCCCTTGGGTCGAACTCCACCTGGATCTCCGCCGCCACTTCCTTGAGGACTGCTTGTAGGTTTTCTCGCCTAGGATCACCTTCCACTCTTACTCCTTGAATTTCCAGGTTCATTCTCCTTCCATACTGGTTACTTGAAACATATTAAATAAAAAACTGACGTTAAAAAAATCAAACTTGTAGTGCTCTAAGACACACATCTAGATACGAAGCAGCAGATACCCAAGTCGTTTGTTTAAAGAAAGTAGAAGAGTTTTACCTGTTTTTATTTTGTCCCATCGGAAAGCTATTTGACCTCAGATCTCGTGATGAATTGACGCACTAGTATTTTCACGAGTGTGACAAATACTTCAAACAGAGTTGATTAACGCTTGATCAAGGGTTTCTTGATCAACACTTGTCACAGAGAGTTTGATCAATGCGCTTTCCCTTGACCTGTAGGGATCAAATGTTTTGACATTATGTTACCATTTAATATATTTTAGCTGATAGTACATAAACACAGTGTATAAACATAACAATAATAACAATCATATATTTGGTAAAGACAATACAAAATATTGCGTATAAAAACACAAATTACAATACAATGAAATTAAAACATTCACTCACTCACACTTACATGATTTCGCACCTATTCCACATTCACACTTAACATCAGACCTGGCTTTTAGGGGAGGAATTAAAGTACGATTTAAAGAAAATATTTGTCCGAAGATCATCTATGAACTCATCCACTGCATTGGGCTTTATTAACAGCAACCGTTTTATCGAGTTTTAAAATTTTGGTACTTTTTATTTCTTTAAATTTTTAGAAGGGGTTTGAAGAGTTTTATACCTACTTGTAATATAGTTGTTCAAATTAAGAAGTTCTTTGTGGACAAATTTTGCAAGTGGATTCTTCTCTTGTGTTATAATCATGAGTG
>JAHHFQ010000051.1:0-26915 GCA_018831715.1 Matsumurasca onukii | reverse complement strand
TTACATCCCCATTTGTGATTGAACTTAGTAAGTTGTTTACATAAATGAGAATAATATGGGGCCCATTATGGATCCTTGTGGAACTCCATGTTGTATTCTGATTTTTCTGAAAATTGGTTTTCAATTTCACGACTGCTCCCTACTATCAGTAAGATGTCCAATTATGTGGTAAGCCACGATGCCATTGTGTTCTAACTGGCTAACAGTATCTCATGATGCACAGAGTCGAAAGCTTTGAGAGATCGAGAACAGTGGCGTAAATAACACCCCTCAAGAGTTCCCATTGTGTTGGGCGCAGGTCAGCGAAGCTACCTCCACTATATAACTAGTTGTTTCCATAAACATTTATTAAAAATACTCATATAAACGCAAACATCGTTATTTGCTTTAAAAATCTCAAAATTCCGAGGAGCTCCTCGGATTCCCTTTGAGCAGGGAGGTACGCTCCCAGACCCCTCTGGAGCGCCAGCCGCTGAGTTCCGTCCAAGGGCTTATGCTGGGCCGCCCCTGGGCGCACTTTGAGCGATGTGAGTGCGCATCATATTATTATTATCACTAGTCATTCAACCACCAACCGCTATGCACTGCGCAGGGACACACTCCCGCACTGACGC
Organism: Matsumurasca onukii; assembly: GCA_018831715.1. Classification (NCBI taxonomy): domain Eukaryota; kingdom Metazoa; phylum Arthropoda; class Insecta; order Hemiptera; family Cicadellidae; genus Matsumurasca; species Matsumurasca onukii. The sequence goes on along the minus strand of JAHHFQ010000051.1, from coordinate 26,301 downwards.
CACGCCAGTTGTGCATACCTACTGTCCCTGCGACACTGTGGACCTAACCTATTTATTACGAGCCATGAAGTGCTTAACGAAGTTACTGTAGTCTGTAGATGTAGCTCAGATTTGATACTGGAAAGTGGTGCTAAGAACGGAACTCCTACATAACGCTATTTTAAAACACGCATCAAACTCAGAAATCAGGTATAACTTTTAGTTATTAACCATAATATATTATAAAACCAATAAAATAACTATATCAATTAACAATATTAAACCACGTACAAACTTAAAATTAACTTTTATTTCCTCAGGTTATATTGCATAAGTTAAAAGTAGGCCTACGCCATTTGATCTATAACCACAACAAAGATGCGGTAGCCTACCATTCGACGTAAATTAATATAGCCTATACAAAACAAAACAAAGGTCACTTGACTGAGTTTTTTGTTGATTCTATGTTAATGGTGGCTAACCCTGTCGGTTGGCGGGGCGCCCATGGTTTAGTTACGCTACTGATCGAGAAATATACTGAGCACATGTTCTCGCCCTCCAGGCCATTGACAATGTCTTTATAACTGAAAATCAGCTGAAGCTATGGTAGTAAAACTTTGTTAAAGGGTTTAGCCCATTACGCAGTGTGTCTTTAGCTTACCCATACAACATCTACAAAATCTATATTTATAAAGGCTTTGTCCTGACTGACTGACTCCACTCACTATCATCGCCGAAACAAAACTACAAGGCCTAAAGAGTTGAAACTTTGCACACCTGTTTGTGGTAGCCTAAAACCACCCACTAATAAACGGTTTTTTAAAATTTTGATTTTAACCCTCTAACTGGCAAAAGACTAATCATTAGTCCCTAAAAAGTGTCACCCCACTGGCAAAGAGCTAATCATTAGTCTTTTCAGCAAGTGTTTTTTGTAAAGGCTAAAATCAATAGCTAAACTAAGTTAATCATTAACTATTTTATATCAATATATTCACAAAGAATTGTTGTTTATTTTGGTATATAATTTGTCTATATAGCATGCAAAACAATTGCGTAGTGAATTTATAAAGTGAGAGGACAAATGCCGGTAGTGCGACGGAGACTGAGCTAACGGCGCGCAACGTGAAAATACCCTGTCTTCATCCACCTATTGCAGTGGGTAAATTTCGTTCTATAAAGACGAGAGCTACATCACTGTAATGTACGTTTCTTTCTGAATAAGGAGTGTTTTTGTTTGTCTCTGTGGGTTTTTCCACTGCGCAGCTGTGATTTTCAAGCGACTTCATGTTTATCGAAACTCTATACTGGCAAAAGACTAATGGACATTAGTCTCTGGTTTTCCATTTATAAATGCCTTATTTCGATTGAAGTCGATTTTGGTACTACTGGAATCGGAAAGAGTCGCTTGTTTCAATAATGAGTGTCGTGTCTTCGAGGGAAGATTGGTTATTGATTTAGCCCTGAAAGACCCGAACTATTTGCTGCTCGCCACTGTGTGACATTGTGCGTATTGCGCATAGGTTGCGTAGCGTTGTGACATAGCTCGCGTGCTTACTTTGCCACGTCGTACGGGCATTAGACTTATTTATTTATTAGTGGTTTGTTTATTGTTGTTGTTTATGTTTGTTGTTACCGTGAGTTTATTTATTATTGTTGTTACTGTGAGTTTATAATAATAATTATGTGAAAGACTGAGTTTTAGTTAGTTTTTTGAATAGTAAAATGTTGTCAGATTTTAGAAAAAAAATCATAACTTTTACAAAAAAAATCATAGAACAATATTCTTTTTATTGTTGTGTTCACAAGTAAATTACCTACCTTTGATAAAAAAATTATGTCTGTAAAAAATGTTTTGGCAAAAATATTTTCAGTTGTTCCTGATCAAAAAACTTATTTTACGTCAAAATATATTTTTGAGGATTTTTAGTAAATTACACTAGCAAAATATCTCATTGAAAAGTTTAGTATTCTGAGTCAAATTTAGTGCCCTTCAAAGTGGTATTTTTTTAATTTTTCTTATTCACTCCAAAATAATTGTTTATTTCTGTTTTTTGAAACACGTAAAATTTGGCTAAAATGCCAAAACTTTGAAAAAAATTCACAATAAAAACAAAAAAATCCTACAACGATTTTGATTAGAATTCCATGTAAAGAAATAAATTAGCCAAACTTTGGCTATCTTGGAATTTTGATAAAAAATTTCCTATTATTTTTCCAAGAGCTCTACTTTGAAAACTTTTGGTTCTCTTACTAAATTTCACCTTTCAAAATATTCTGGAGTAAATAAATATTTTGTTATTGACTAAAAGTGGCATATAATTGTTCCCTGTAATGTGCTGAAAAGAAAATATACAACACTATATGGTTATCTTTACAAATAATATATATAGGTTTTAAAGACTATGTGCAACTCAATGCCTCCTGTATATAAATTCTGACCCCACTTCAGATAAGCTAGAAACTTGAAATTTGGTATGGTGGTACGTTTCACCACTCAACTCACCGACAGAAAAAAATTTGCCAAAACCCAAAATTTTCAATTTTAACCACCCTAAAAAAAATAAAAACCAAAATGGCGGAAAACATGTTTTTAAAAAAAACGTCTAGTGGGTGAACGGTAAGTCCTATCTGAAATCTGATTGAATTTTCATGGTCAGGTTTTAGACACTCTATCGTTTTGGTCCTATGACTTTTTGTCGTATCTGGCCTCCTTCACTCCTCAAGGGCAAAAGTTTCAAATTTGCTACTTTTTTCACGATTTTGCAACAGTTTTTAATTTTTTTCTCCGCTATTATAGGGGTTAGACGCATTAAACTTCATCTAAAGTATGAATTAAACTTACCCTTTAATAATATGTTGCGAAAAAAAATCCAAATTGTATACATTTGCTGAAAAAAGTGTTACTGACAGTGAATTTTGAATTTATTTGCAAGACAAGCGTGAAGTTTGCCCGACATCTTGATATTATTCCAGTATAGTGACTTATCTTGTCATGAGCTAAAACTGATTTAGCACGACGTGGAGAAGACCCTTATACATAAAAAACTGTTTTGAGGCGCGGAACTTATTAAAAGTGGCTAAAAGTGACTTTAAAGTTGGGACTAAGTTCCTTTCTTGTCGTCCGTTTTCTGAGCTGTTATTTGAGCTGCTACTTGGAACTGTTCAGTTGGATCTAATCTCATACGAAGTGTTATTTGGAACTATCACTTGGACCTTAATTAACTCAGTCTTTGATTTAAACCATATCAGTTTAGAGGTAGCCTGATGGTAATAGTTATTAATGAAAGGGCTGGAAAAATAAATTGAGTAAGAAATTTGACCTGATTTATTAAATTAGGTGATTACTCTTTTAAATACTTGAGATATTGCAGCAGCTTTGTTACTCTGTTTTCGTTCTTCTCGTGTGATTTCATCATCGAAACCTAAACAAGCTATCAATATTTTGTAACGTTTTTCAGAGATGGTTGCCCTAAATATTGGGCGACTGAGCTCATCTTTTAAAAAAAGAGACGTCATATTTTCATTATTGGATCTTAGGACCGAAGAGAAGAACAACATTCCAATAAACACATTCACTTCTTCAGCATCTGTATGTTTATAATTTCCTTTGCTGGTTCCTAGAGCAATTTTCTCGCGAACAGACAATATTTAGATGTTGGTGTTTCACACATATATTGTTCGTTCGAGCTGTATAATTTTGAGTATCTTACGTACTTTTTAAATTAGGCTGCCTATAACCTACACGTAACTTTTTACGTAGCTAATATATGTTTTCATTTAGGATAGTCCTACTTTTGTTTCCTTTCTTTCTGTTTGGTTTTAAATATATCTGTAAAATTAAGGTTAGGTCTATGTTCTGTTAGACAAGTAATTTTTATGTAGGCTAATATATATTTTAATTTTAAACCCGTCTTAATTCGTTTCCATTCTGCTTGGTTTAACGTACATTTTACGTTAGACTACCCGTAACTTTTTTATGTAGGCTATTATTTGTTTTAATTTTAGGACATACTAATTGTTTTCTTTCTGCTTGGTTTTAAAACAGATTTTAATATTTAAGTTAGGCCTAGGTCCTGTTTTTGTGTAATATAGATACTATTGCACACATTATCCACGTACTTTGTCTATACTGGGTTCTTTCCATTTGTACAATGTTTTAATAGGTTATAAATTAGTTATTTTTTTAATGAGGATTAATTTACTAGGTTAGTTTATTTTTATGTTGAACATATTTAAAGGTGGCTTTAAAGTTGGGACTATTTTACGAGCGGAAGCGTCGGCACTCTGTGGCAGACGACAGTCTCTGTCACCCACTTCAAATTAACCTAAAGGCTGAATAAGGTATTATCGTTAAGTTAGGTTAGGTTACAGTGAAGTTCGAATTTTTGCCTAGACCGACGTGAAGTTAGCCCGACCTACATCTTTCTTACTGACGCCAGCAATACTTCTTGAAAAAATTAGTTTTTTCTATATCATTTTTGGCACTAGTTTTTCTCAAGTTACATATATTTTTAACCCTAAACCGTAAGTTTCAAATTCTACAAATTGCAGTTTTCAACATCAAATAGTTTCAAATATGCTACTTGCTCACCATTTTGAAGAGTTTTTAATTTTTTCTCGCGTCTTATAGTTCAATCAAAGTATGAGTTAAACACTTGCTCTTAGTAATATGTTGCAAATTAAAGCGACTGTTAGCTCGAACCCCCCCCCCCCCCCCATCACGGCCGCCGAGCGCAGCGAGGCCAATATGTGTTAGATACCCCATTTACGCACGCCGAGCGAAACGAGGCCACGGTGTTAGATACCCCCATTCACGCACGCCGAGCGAAGCTAGGCCACGGTGTGTTAGACACCCCCCATTCTCGCACGCCGAGCGAAGCGCGAGGCAATGGTGTTAGATACCCCCATTCGCGCAGCACGCCGAGCGAAGCGAGGCCACGGTGTGTTAGATACCCCCCCATTCACGCACGCCGAGCGAAGCGAGGCCACGGTGTTAGATACCCCCATACATAATAACGCCGAGCGAAGCGAGGCCACGGTGTTAGATACCCCCATTCACGCACGCCGAGCGAAGCGAGGCCACGGTGTTAGATACCCCTGACCACCCAGGCCGAGCGAAGCGAGGCCACGGTGTGTTAGATACCCCCATTCACGCACGCCGAGCGAAACGAGGCCACGGTGTGTAAGATACCCCCCATTCACGAACGCCGAGCGAAGCGAGGCCACGGTGTGTTAGATACCCCCATTCACGCACGCCGAGCGAAGCGAGGCCACGGTGTTAGATACTTCCCATTCACGCACGCCGAGCGAAGCGAGGCCACGGTGTGTTAGATACCCCCCATTCACGCACACCGAGCGAAGCGAGGCCACGGTGTGTTAGATACCCCCCATTCACGCACGCCGAGCGAAGCGAGGCCACGGTGTGTTAGATACCCCCATTCACGCAAGCCGAGCGCAGCGAGGCCACAGTTTGTTTGAAACACCCATCACCACAAACGCCGAGCGAAGCGAGGCCACTATATCCGAGCGACTACGAAGGGGGCCTGGGGGGCCGTAGGCCCCCCAGCGAGCGCCGCAGGCGCGAGTCCATAATATATACAACCCTCTGTGTAACTCACTGACTCACTGATATATACAAATGTTTACCCACTTCTAGATAAGCTAGAAACTTGAAATTTGGTATGTAGGTACGTTTCACTAACTCACCGACAGAAAAATTGCCAAAACCCAAAATTTTCAATTTTAACCACCCTAAAAAAATAAAACCAAAATGGCGGAAAACATGTTTTTAAAAAAGACGTCTAGTGGGTGAACGGTAAGTCCTATCTGAAATCTGATTGAATTTTCATGGTCAGGTTTTAGACACTCTATCGTTTTGGTCCTATGACTTTTGTCGTATCTGGCCTCCTTCACTCTCAAAAGGGCAAAGTTTCAATTTGCTACTTTTTTCACGATTTTGCAACAGTTTTAATTTTTTTCTCCGCTATTATAGGGTTAGACGCATTAAACTTCATCTAAAGTATGAATTAAACTTACCCTTTAATAATATGTTGCGAAAAAAATCCAAATTGTATACATTTGCTGAAAAAAGTGTTACTGACAGTGAATTTTGAATTTATTTGCAAGACAAGCGTGAAGTTTGCCCGACATCTTGATATTATTCCAGTATAGTGACTTATCTTGTCATGAGCTAAAACTGATTTAGCACGACGTGGAGAAGACCCTTATACATATAAAAAACTGTTTTGAGGCGCGGAACTTAATTAAAAGTGGCTAAAAGTGACTTTAAAGTTGGGACTAAGTTCCTTTCTTGTCGTCCGTTTTCTGGAGCTGTTATTTGGAGCTGCTACTTGGAACTGTTCAGTTGGATCTAATCTCATACGAAGTGTTATTTGGAACTATCACTTGGACCTTAATTAACTCAGTCTTTGATTTAAACCATATCAGTTTAGAGGTAGCCTGATGGTAATAGTTATTAATGAAAGGGCTGGAAAAATAAATTGAGTAAGAAATTTGACCTGATTTATTAAATTAGGTGATTACTCTTTTAAATACTTGAGATATTGCAGCAGCTTTGTTACTCTGTTTTCGTTCTTCTCGTGTGATTTCATCATCGAAACCTAAACAAGCTATCAATATTTTGTAACGTTTTTCAGAGATGGTTGCCCTAAATATTGGGCGACTGAGCTCATCTTTTAAAAAAAGAGACGTCATATTTTCATTATTGGATCTTAGGACCGAAGAGAAGAACAACATTCCAATAAACACATTCACTTCTTCAGCATCTGTATGTTTATAATTTCCTTTGCTGGTTCCTAGAGCATTTTTCGCGAACAGACAATATTTAGATGTTGGTGTTTCACACATATATTGTTCGTTCGAGCTGTAATTTTGAGTATCTTACGTACTTTTAAATTAGGCTGCCTATAACCTACACGTAACTTTTACGTAGCTAATATATGTTTTCATTTAGGATAGTCCTACTTTTGTTTCCTTTCTTCTGTTTGGTTTTAAATATATCTGTAAAATTAAGGTTAGGTCTATGTTCTGTTAGACAAGTAATTTTATGTAGGCTAATATATATTTTAATTTTAAACCCGTCTTAATTCGTTTCCATTCTGCTTGGTTTAACGTACATTTTACGTTAGACTACCCGTAACTTTTTTATGTAGGCTATTATTTGTTTTAATTTTAGGACATACTAATCTGTTTTCTTTCTGCTTGGTTTTAAAACAGATTTTTAATATTTAAGTTAGGCCTAGGTCCTGTTTTTTTTGTGTATATAGATACTATTACATTATCCACGTACTTTGTCTATACTGGGTTCTTTCCATTTGTACAATGTTTTAATAGGTTATAAATTAGTTATTTTTTAATGAGGATTAATTTACTAGGTTAGTTTATTTTTATGTTGAACATATTTAAAAGTGGCTTTAAAGTTGGGACTATTTTACGAGCGGAAGCGTCGGCACTCTGTGGCAGACGACAGTCTCTGTCACCCACTTCAAATTAACCTAAAGGCTGAATAAGGTATTATCGTTAAGTTAGGTTAGGTTACAGTGAAGTTCGAATTTTGCCTAGACCGACGTGAAGTTAGCCCGACCTACATCTTTCTTACTGACGCCTAATACTTGAAAAAATTAGTTTTTTCTATATCATTTTGGCACTAGTTTTTCTCAAGTTACATATATTTTAACCCTAAACCGTAAGTTTCAAATTCTACATTGCAGTTTTCAACATCAAGTTTCAAATATGCTACTTTGCTCACCATTTTGAAGAGTTTTAATTTTTTCTCGCGTCTTATAGTTCACCCAAAAGTATGAGTTAAACACTTGCTCTTGTAATATGTTGCAAATTAAAGCGACTGTTAGTCGAACCCCCCCCCTCACACGGCCGCCGAGCGCAGCGAGGCCACAGTGTGTTAGATAACCCATTTACGCACGCCGAGCGAACGAGCCACGGTGTGTTAGATACCCCATTCACGCACGCCGAGCGAAGCAGCCACGGTGTTAGACACTCCATTCTCGCACGCCGAGCGAAGCGAGGCCACGGTGTTAGATACCCCCATTCGCGCACGCCGAGCGAAGCGAGGCCACGGTGGTAGGGACCCCCATTCACGCACGCCGAGCGAAGCGAGGCCACGGTGTGTTAGATAACCCCATTCATCACGCCGAGCCAGCGAGGCCACCGGTGTTAGATACCCCCATTCACGCACGCCGAGCGAAGCGAGGCCACGGTGTGTTAGATACCCCCCATTCACCCAGGCCGAGCGAAGCGAGGCCACGGTGTGTTAGATACCCATTCACGCACGCCGAGCGAACGAGGCCACGGTGTGTAAGATACCCCATTCACGAACGCCGAGCGAAGCGAGGCCACGGTGTTAGATACCCCCATTCACGCACGCCGAGCGAAGCGAGGCCACGGTGTGTTAGATACTTCCCATTCACGCACGCCGAGCGAAGCGAGGCCACGGTGTTAGATACCCCCCATTCACGCACACCGAGCGAAGCGAAGCCACGGTGTGTTAGATACCCCCATTCACGCACGCCGAGCGAAGCGAGGCCACGGTGTGTTAGATACCCCCATTCACGCAAGCCGAGCGCAGCGAGGCCACAGTTTGTTTGAAACACCCATCACCACAAACGCCGAGCGAAGAAGCGAGGCCACTATATCCGAGCGACTACGGTCTGGGGCCGTAGGTCTCCAGCGAGCGCCGCAGTCTATAATATATACAACCCTCTGTAACTCACTGACTCACTGACTATACAAATGTTTACCCACTTCTAGATAAGCTAGAAACTTGAAATTTGGTATGTAGGTACCTTTCACTAACTCACCGACGGAAAAATTGCCAAAACCCAAAATTTTCAATTTTAACCACCCTAAAAAAAAAAAACCAAAATGGCGGAAAACATGTTTTTAAAAAACGTCTAGTGGGTGAACGGTAAGTCCTATCTGAAATCTGATTGAATTTTCATGGTCAGGTTTTAGACGCTCTATCGTTTTGGTCCTATGACTTTTTGTCGTATCTGGCCTCCTTCACCCTCAAAAAGGGCAAAGTTTCAAATTTGCTACTTTTTTCACGATTTTGCAACAGTTTTAATTTTTTCTCCGGTATTATAGGGTTAGACGCATTAAACTTCATCTAAAGTATGAGTAAACTTACCCTTTAATAATATGTTGCGAAAATATTTCCAAGTTGTATACATTTGCTGAAAAAAGTGTTACTGACAGTGATCTTTGAATTTATTTGCAAGACAAGCGTGAAGTTTGCCCGACATCTTGATATTATTCCAGTATAGTGACTTGTCTTGTCATGAGCTGAAATTGATTTAGCACGACGTGGAGAAGTCCCCTATACATATAAAAAACTGTTTCGAGGCGCGGAACTTATTTAAAAGTGGCTAAAAGTGACTTTAAAGTTGGGACTAAGTTCCTTTCTTGTCGTCCGTTTTCTGGAACTGTTATTTGGAGCTGCTACTTGGAACTGTTCAGTTGGATCTAATCTCATACGAACTGTTATTTGGAACTATACCTGGACCTAATTATATAATTTGTTTTGCTGGTTCCTAGAGCAATTTTCTCGCGAACAGACAATATTTAGATGTTTGTGTTTCACACATTGTTCGTTCGAGCTGTATAATTTTGAGTATCTACGTACATTTTACATGAGGTTGCCTATAACCCACGTTACTTTTACGTAGCTAATATATGTTTTAATTTTAGGACAGTCCTACTTTTGTTTCCTTTTCTCTGTTTGGTTTTAAATATCTGTAAAATTAAGGTTAGGTCTATGTTCTGTTAGAAAAGTAATTTTTATGTAGGCTAATATATATTTTAATTTTAAACCCGTCTTAATTCGTTTCTTCTGCTTGGTTTAACGTACATTTTACGTTAGACTACCTGTAACTTTTTATGTAGGCTATTATTTGTTTTAATTTTAGCAAGACTAATTCTGTTTTCTTTCTGCTTGGTTTTAAAACAGATTTTAATATTTAAGTTAGGCCTAGGTCCTGTTTTTGTGTAATATAGATACTATTGCACACATTATCCAAGTACTTTGTCTATACTGGGTTCTTTCCATTTGTACAATGTTTTAATAGGTTATAAATTAGGTGTTTTTAATGAGCTTCTTTCGTCAACCAACGTCAAGTTCTCTTCATCATTATGTTTCTACAGTTTGACAGTCAAGTTCTCCGTTTAGTAACCAGCGTCAAGCTCTCCTCATCTGCTCCTTATATATCTGAGTTGGCAGCCTGTTCTTAAGTGTTCTTTTATCTTCTATAATTTTAACCCTAAACGTAAGTTTCAATTCTACACATTGCAGTTTTCAACATCAAGTTAGCTTTTAATTTCTTTCGTCAACCAACGTCAAGTTTCTTCACTTGCATTACTTTTCTACAGTTTTTGACAGTCGTTCCCCGTTTAGTAACCAACGTCAAGTTTTCCTCATCTGCTCCTTATATATCTGAAAGTTGGCAGCCTGATCCAGAGTGTTCTTATTCTCTATATTTTAACCCTAAACCATAAGTTTCAAATTCTACACACTGTAGTTTTCAACATCAAGTTAACTTCATTCGTCAACCAACGTCAAGTTCCTCTTCACTTGTTATTTAAAAAATATATTTTTTAAGCAGTGGTTTTATTTGTTATTGTATCATATTTAAGTTATTTTGTGTTATCCTAGTTGTAGTCTATTATTAGCTACAATTATAATTTTATCGTCTTGTCACTTTTATTTGAAAATGCCTATAACGAGACCAGAGCTTGGACATTATAAATGGCCTTATATTAATAAAGATGTGGTAGGTTAAGCATGACTGGTGAAATGGCCTATAGGCCATAAGCGGCCAGTGGAAACCAAGGCCAATTATACCTAACAAGTGTACTGACGCCAGCAGTACTTCTAGATGAGCTGAAACTTGAAATTTGGTATGTAGGTACCTTTCACTAACTCACCGACGGAAAAATTTCCAAACCCCCAAATTTTAAACTTTAACAGCTACAAAATAAAATGGCGGAAAACATGTTTTTTTCTAAATCATCTAGTGGACGAACGGTAAGTCCCATCTAAAATAGATTGAATTTTCATAGTCAGGCTTCAGATGATCTAAGTTTGGTCCTATGCATTTTATCCTCTCTGGCTTCCTTCATCTTTAAAATAAGCATAGTTTCAAATAACTTTGCATCCTTTGTTCACCATTTGCAAAGTTTTAATTTTTTTCTCGCGTCTTATAGTGGTTAGAAGCAACTTCACCTGTAATGAGTTAAACACTTGCCTTTAGTAATATGTTGCAAATTAAAGCGACTAAGTTAGCTCGATCCTCCCCCCTTCACGGCCGCCGAGCGAAGCGAGGCCACAGTGTGTTAGATACCCCCATTCACGCACGCCGAGCGAAGCGAGGCCACGGTGTTAGATACCCCCCATTCACGCACGCCGAGCGAAGCGAGGCCATTTGCGTGTTAGATACCTCCCATCCGCATCGCCGAGCGAAGCGAGTCAATGGTGTGTTAGATACCCCCATTCACGCACGCCGAGCGAAGCGAGGCCACGGTGTGTTAGATACCCCCCATTCACGCACGCCGAGCGAAGCGAGTTAGATACCCCCCATTCACGCACGCCGAGCGAAGCGAGGCCACGTGTTAGATACCCCCATTCACGCACGCCGAGCGAAGCGAGGCCACGATGTGTTAGATACCCCATTCACGCACGAGCGAAGCGAGGCCACAGTGTGTTAGATACCCCCCATTCACGCACGCGAGCGAAGCGAGGCCACGGTGTAATAGATACCCCATTCACGCACGCCGAGCGAAGCGAGGCCACGGTGTGTTAGATACCCCATTCACGCACGCCGAGCGAAGCGAGGCCACGGTGTGTTAGATACCCCCATTCACGCACGCCGAGCGAAGCGAGGCCACGGTGTTAGATACCCCCATTCACGCACGCCGAGCGAAGCGAGGCCACGGTGTGTTAGATACCCCCATTCACGCACGCCGAGCGAAGCGAGGCCACGGTGTGTTAGATACCCCCATTCACGCACGCCGAGCGAAGCGAGGCCACGGTATACCCCCCATTCACGCAAGCCGAGCGCAGCAAGGCCACAGTTTGTTTGAAACACCCTTCACCACAAACGCCGAGCGAAGCGAGGCCACTATATCCGAGCGACCACGAAGGGGGTCTGGGGGGCCGTAGGCCCCCCAGCGAGCGCCGCAGGCGCGAGTCCATAATATATACAACCCTCTGTGTAACTCACTGACTCACTGATATATACAAATGTTTACCCACTTCTAGATAAGCTAGAAACTTGAAATTTGGTATGTAGGTACCTTTCACTAACTCACCGACAGAAAAATTGCCAAAACCCAAAATTTTCATTTTAATTTTAAAAAAAAAAAATAAAACCAAAATGGCGGAAAACATGTTTTTAAAAAAACGTCTAGTGGGTGAACGGTAAGTCCTATCTGAAATCTGATTGAATTTTCATGGTCAGGTTTTAGACGCTCTATCGTTTTGGTCCTATGACTTTTGTCGTATCTGGCCTCCTTCACCCTCAAAAAGGCAAAGTTTCAAATTTGCTACTTTTTTCACGATTTTAACAGTTTTATTTTTTTCTCCGGTATTATAGGGTTAGACGCTTTAAACTTCATCTAAAGTATGAGTTAAACTTACCCTTTAATAATATGTTGCGAAAAAAATCCAAATTGTATACATTTGCTGAAAAAAGTGTTACTGACAGTGAATTTTGAATTTATTTGCAAGACAAGCGTGAAGTTTGCCCGACATCTTGATATTATTCCAGTATAGTGACTTGTTTTGTCATGAGCTAAAACTGATTTAGCACGACGTGGAGAAGACCCTTATACATATAAAAAACTGTTTTGAGGCGCGGAACTTCATTAAAAGTGGCTAAAAGTGACTTTAAAGTTGGGACTAAGTTCCTTTCTTGTCGTCCGTTTTCTGGAGCTGTTATTTGGAGCTGCTACTTGGAACTGTTCAGTTGGATCTAATCTCATACGAAGTGTTATTTGGAACTATTACTTGGACCTTAATTAACTCAGTCTTTGATTTAAACCATATCAGTGGTAATAGTTATTAATGAAAGGGCTGGAAAAATAAATTGAGTAAGAAATTTGACTGATTTATTAAATTAGGTGATTACTCTTTAAATACTTGAGATATTGCAGCAGCTTTGTTACTCTGTTTTCGTTCTTCTCGTGTGATTTCATCATCGAAACCTAAACAAGCTATCAATATTTTGTAACGTTTTTCAGAGATGGTTGCCCTAAATATTGGGCGACTGAGCTCATCTTTTGAAAAAAGAGACGTCATATTTTCATTATTGGATCTTAGGACCGAAGAGAAGAACAACATTCCAATAAACACATTCACTTCTTCAGCATCTGTATGTTTATAATTTGCTTTGCTGGTTCCTAGAGCAATTTTCTCGCGAACAGACAATATTTAGATGTTGGTGTTTCACACATATTGTTCGTTCGAGCTGTATAATTTTGAGTATCTTACGTACTTTTAAATTAGGCTGCCTATAACCTACACGTAACTTTTTACGTAGCTAATATATGTTTTCATTTAGGATAGTCCTACTTTTGTTTCCTTTCTTTCTGTTTGGTTTTAAATATATCTGTAAAATTAAGGTTAGGTCTATGTTCTGTTAGACAAGTAATTTTTATGTAGGCTAATATATATTTTAATTTTAAACCCGTCTTAATTCGTTTCCTTTCTGCTTGGTTTAACGTACATTTTACGTTAGACTACCCGTAACTTTTTTATGTAGGCTATTATTTGTTTTAATTTTAGGACAGACTAATTCGTTTTCTTTCTGCTTGGTTTTAAAACAGATTTTTAATATTTAAGTTAGGCCTAGGTCCTGTTTTTGTGTAATATAGATACTATTGCACACATTATCCACGTACTTTGTCTATACTGGGTTCTTTCCATTTGTACAATGTTTTAATAGGTTATAAATTAGTTATTTTTTTAATGAGGATTAATTTACTAGGTTAGTTTATTTTTTATGTTGAACATATTTAAAAGTGGCTTTAAAGTTGGGACTATTTTACGAGCGGAAGCGTCGGCACTCTGTGGCAGACGACAGTCTCTGTCACCCACTTCAAATTAACCTAAAGGCTGAATAAGGTATTATCGTTAAGTTAGGTTAGGTTACAGTGAAGTTCGAATTTTTGCCTAGACCGACGTGAAGTTAGCCCGACCTACATCTTTCTTACTGACGCCAGCAATACTTCTTGAAAAAATTAGTTTTTTCTATATCATTTTTTTTATATCTAGTTTTTTCAAGTTACATATATTTTAACCCTAAACCGTAAGTTTCAAATTCTACAAATTGCAGTTTTCAACATCAAATAGTTTCCAACATGCTACTTTGCTCACCATTTGGAAGAGTTTTAATTTTTTTCTCGCGTCTTTATTCACTAAAGTATGAGTTAAACACTTGCTCTTTAGTAATATATGTCAAATTAAAGCGACCAAGTTAGCTCGAACCCCCCCCCTTCATGCCGCCGAGCGCGAGGCCATTGTGTGTGTTAGATACCCCATTTACGCACGCCGAGCGAACGAGGCCACGGTGTTAGATACCCCCCATTCACGCAAACGCCGAGCGAAGCAAATAATGGTGTTAGACACCCCATTCTCGCAACGCCGAGCGAAGCGAGGCCACGGTGTGTTAGATACCCCCCATTCGCGCACGCCGAGCGAAGCGAGGCCACGGTGTTAGATACCCCATTCACGCACGCCGAGCGAAGCGAGGCCACGGTGTACAGATACCTACTCATCATCGCCGAGCGAAGCGAGGCCACGGTGTGTTAGATACCCCCATTCACGCACGCCGAGCGAAGCGAGGCCACGGTGTGTTAGATACCCCCCATTCACGCACGCCGAGCGAAGCGATGCCGTGTTAGATACCCCCATTCACGCACGCCGAGCGAAGCGAGGCCACGGTGTGTAAGATACCCCCATTCACGCACGCCGAGCGAAGCGAGGCCACGGTGTGTTAGATACCCCATTCACGCACGCCGAGCGAAGCGAGGCCACGGTGTTAGATACCTCCCATTCACGCACGCCGAGCGAAGCGAGGCCACGGTGTGTTAGATACCCCCCATTCACGCACGCCGAGCGAAGCGAGGCCACGGTGTGTTAGATACCCCCATTCACGCACGCCGAGCGAAGCGAGGCCACGGTGTGTTAGATACCCCCCATTCACGCAAGCCGAGCGCAGCGAGGCCACAGTTTGTTTGAAACACCCTTCACCACAAACGCCGAGCGAAGCGAGGCCACTATATCCGAGCGACTACGAAGGGGGCCTGGGGCCGTAGGCCCCCCAGCGAGCGCCGCAGGCGCGAGTCCATAATATATACAACCCTCTGTGTAACTCACACTCACTGATATATACAAATGTTTACCCACTTCTAGATAAGCTAGAAACTTGAAATTTGGTATGTAGGTACGTTTCACTAACTCACCGACAGAAAAATTGCCAAAACCCAAAATTTTCAATTTTAACCACCCTAAAAAAAATAAAAACCAAAATGGCGGAAAACATGTTTTTAAAAAAACGTCTAGTGGGTGAACGGTAAGTCCTATCTGAAATCTGATTGAATTTTCATGGTCAGGTTTTAGACACTCTATCGTTTTGGTCCTATGACTTTTTGTCGTATCTGGCCTCCTTCACCCTCAAAAAGGGCAAAAGTTTCAAATTTGCTACTTTTTTCACGATTTTGCAACAGTTTTTAATTTTTTCTCCGCTATAGGGTTAGACGCATTAAACTTCATCTAAAGTATGAATTAAACTTACCCTTTAATAATATGTTGCGAAAAATCCAAATTGTATACATTTGCTGAAAAAGTGTTACTGACAGTGAATTTTGAATTTATTTGCAAGACAAGCGTGAAGTTTGCCCGACATCTTGATATTATTCCAGTATAGTGACTTGTCTTGTCATGAGCTAAAACTGATTTAGCACGACGTGGAGAAGACCCTTATACATATAAAAACTGTTTTGAGGCGCGGAACTTAATTAAAAGTGGCTAAAAGTGACTTTAAAGTTGGGACTAAGTTCCTTTCTTGTCGTCCGTTTTCTGGAACTGTTATTTGGAGCTGCTACTTGGAACTGTTCAGTTGGATCTAATCTCATACGAAGTGTTATTTGGAACTATTACTTTGACCTTAATTAACTCAGTCTTTGATTTAAACCATATCAGTTTAGAGGTAGCCTGATGGTAATAGTTATTAATGAAAGGGCTGGAAAAATAAATTGAGTAAGATCTTTGACCTGATTTATTAAATTAGGTGATTACTCTTTAAATACTTGAGATATTGCAGCAGCTTTGTTACTCTGTTTTCGTTCTTCTCGTGTGATTTCATCATCGAAACCTAAACAAGCTATCAATATTTTGTAACGTTTTTCAGAGATGGTTGCCCTAAATATTAAGGACTGAGCTCATCTTTTAAAAAAGAGACGTCATATTTTCATTATTGGATCTTGGACCGAAGAGAAGAACAACATTCCAATAAACACATTCACTTCTTCAGCATCTGTATGTTTATAATTTCCTTTGCTGGTTCCTAGAGCAATTTTCTCGCGAACAGACAATATTTAGATGTTGGTGTTTCACACATATATTGTTCGTTCGAGCTGTATAATTTTGAGTATCTTACGTAATTTTTAAATTAGGCTGCCTATAACCTACACGTAACTTTTACGTAGCTAATATATGTTTTCATTTAGATAGTCCTACTTTTGTTTCCTTTCTTCTGTTTGGTTTTAAATATATCTGTAAAATTAAGGTTAGGTCTATGTTCTGTTAGACAAGTAATTTTTATGTAGGCTAATATATATTTTAATTTTAAACCCGTCTTAATTGTTTCCATTCTGCTTGGTTTAACGTACATTTTACGTTAGACTACCCGTAACTTTTTTATGTAGGCTATTATTTGTTTTAATTTTAGGACAGACTAATTCGTTTTCTTTCTGCTTGGTTTTAAACAGATTTTAATATTTAAGTTAGGCCTAGGTCCTGTTTTTGTGTAATATAGATACTATTGCACACATTATCCACGTACTTTGTCTATACTGGGTTCTTTCCATTTGTACAATGTTTTAATAGGTTATAAATTAGTTATTTTTAATGAGGATTAATTTACTAGGTTAGTTTATTTTTATGTTGAACATATTTAAAAGTGGCTTTAAAGTTGGGACTATTTTACGAGCGGAAGCGTCGGCACTCTGTGGCAGACGACAGTCTCTGTCACCCACTTCAAATTAACCTAAAGGCTGAAGGTATTATCGTTAAGTTAGGTTAGGTTACAGTGAAGTTCGAATTTTTGCCTAGACCGACGTGAAGTTAGCCCGACCTACATCTTTCTTACTGACGCCAGCAATACTTCTTGAAAAAATTAGTTTTTTCTATATCATTTTTGGCACTAGTTTTTCTCAAGTTACATATATTTTTAACCCTAAACCGTAAGTTTCAAATTCTACAAATTGCAGTTTTCAACATCAAATAGTTTCAAATATGCTACTTTGCTCACCATTTTGGAAGAGTTTTTAATTTTTTTCTCGCGTCTTATAGTTCACCTAAAGTATGAGTTAAACACTTGCTCTTTAGTAATATGTTGCAAATTAAAGCGACTAAGTTAGCTCGAACCCCCCCCTTCACGGCCGCCGAGCGCAGCGAGGCCACAGTGTGTTAGATACCCCCCATTTACGCACGCCGAGCGAAACGAGGCCACGGTGTGTTAGATACCCCATGCCCAGCCGACGAAGTTAAATACGGTGTTAGATTACCCCCCATTCTCGCACGCCGAGCGAAGCGAGGCCACGGTGTGTTAGATACCCCATTGCGCACGCCGAGCGAAGCGAGGCCACGTGTTAGATACCCCATTCACGCACGCCGAGCGAAGCGAGGCCACGGTGTGTTTAGATACCCCCATACAATACACGCCGAGCGGCGAGGCCACGTTAGATACCCCATTCACGCACGCCGAGAGCGAAGCGAGGCCACGGTGTGTTATACCCCCCCATTCACGCACGCCGAGCGAAACGAGGCCACGGTGTGTTAGATACCCCCATTCACGAACGCCGAGCGAAGCGCGCCACGGTGTGTTAGATACCCCCATTCACGCACGCCGAGCGAAGCCACGTGTTAGATAATTTCACCGCACGCCGAGAGCGAAGCGAGGCCACGGTGTGTTAGATACCCCCATTCACGCAACGAGCGAAGCGAGGCCACGGTGTGTTAGATACCCCCATTCACGCACGCCGAGCGAAGCGAGCACGGTGCGTTAGATACCCCATTCACGCACGCCGAGCGAAGCGAGGCCACGGTGTGTTAGATACCCCCCATTCACGCACACCGAGCGAAGCGAGGCCACGGTGTGTTAGATACCCCATTCACGCACGCCGAGCGAAGCGAGGCCACGGTGTGTTAGATACCCCCATTCACGCAAGCCGAGCGCAGCGAGGCCACAGTTTGTTTGAAACACCATCACCACAAACGCCGAGCGAAGCGAGGCCACTTATCCGAGCGACTACGAGGCCTGGGGCCGTAGGCCCCATGAAAGTGCCGCAGGCGAGTCTCTATAATAAAGCTCGAAGCTCGAACGGCGTGATCACTGACTCACTGACATAAATGTTTGGGTACTTCCAGAAGAGATAGAAACTTGAAATTTGGCATGTAGGTTGGTCTTGGCATGTAACCAACTGAAAATTCCAAAAATCAGAATTTCAAATTGGGGCCCGTTTTGGGGGTTTAAAAAATAGGCGAACTGGTATGTAGAGGTGTACTATTTTGACCGTAGAGCCTAAAATAAGGGTCAGATCTTAAATTTGACGAAAAATTGTTCTATGAAATTAAATTGTCACAAGGAAAATTCCAAAAATCAGAATTTCAAATTGGGGCACGTTTTGGGGGTTTTAAAATAGCGCGAAATCCGGTATGTAGAGGTAACTATTTTACCGTAGAGCCTAAAATAGGGTCAGATCTTAAATTTGACGAAAAATTGTTCTATGAAATTAAATTGTCTACAAGGAAAGTTCCAAAAAATCAGAATTTCAAATGTGGGTCCGTTTGGGGGGTTTAAAAATAGCGCGAACCGGTGTGTAGAGTGTACTATTTTGACCGTAGAGCCTAAAATAAGGGTCAGATCTTAAATTTGACGAAAAATTGTTCTATGAAATTAAATTGTCTACAAGGAAAATTCCAAAAAATCAGAATTTCAAATGTGGGGGCCCGTTTTGGGGGTTTTAAAATAGCGCGAAATCCAGGTATGTAGAGGTGTACTATTTTGACCGTAGAGCCTAAAATAAGGGTCAGATCTTAAATTGACGAAATATTGTTCTGTGAAATTAAATTTTCTACAAGGAAAATTCCAAAAAATCAGAATTTCTGTGGGGCTTGTTTTGGGGGGTTTAAAAATAGCGCAAAATCCGGGTATGTAGAAGTGTGCTGTTTTGACCGTAGAGCCTAAACAAGGGCGGATCCTTAATTTGACGAAAATACGTCGTTGTGGAATTAAGTTATCTACAACTTTTGTATTTAACACTTGTTTTGATCTTTGGATAGCTATCGCTCTTAAACCGTAGGTTTATTAAAAAATATCTTGATACTATTAAGCTCGAAGCTCGAACGGCGTGATCACCGACTCACTGACTCACTCACTCACTCACTGACATAAATGTTTGGGTACTTCCAGATGAGATAGAAACTTGAAATTTGGCATGTAGGTTGGTCTTGGCATGTAACCAGTTGGTTAATCCAGTTGGAAAATTCCAAAAAATCAGAATTTCAAATTAAGGGGCCCGTTTTGAAAAAGGGGGGGGGGTTAAAAATAGCGCGAAATCCGGGTGAGTAAAGGTGTGTCGAAATTCCAACTGGAAAATAAGAATAATATTGATAATTGATCTTTGGATAGCTATCGCTCTTAAACCGTAGGTTTATTAAAAAATATCTCTATACTATAAAGCTCGAAGCTCGAACGGCGTAATCACTGACTCACTCACCACTCACTCACTGATATAAATAATTGGGTATGTAGAGGTGTGCTATTTTGACCGTACAGCCTAAAAAAGTGGCCGGATCCTTAATTTGACGAAAAAATGTCGTTGTGGAATTAAGTTATCTACAACTTTTGTATTTAACACTTGTTTCTATCTTTAACGGGGAAAATGATACTACACCTTAAAGTTGATCTGTAAAAAAAACTACATTTTCAGTGTTTGGACTATTGTATCAGGTAAAATCTATTAGTTTCGTCTTGAAAATCAACTAAGTCCAGAGAAAGTACTCGTTATTGACACAAGACATGGCAATTGAAACCAGGTATAACAAAATTCGAAAAAGTGTGACAAGTTCCAATAAGAATAATATTGATAATTGACCTTGATAGTTATCGCTCTTAAACCGTAGGTTTATTAAACAATATTGCAAGTATAAAATTGTTTTATTATTCTGTGTTGTTTATCAAAAACAACGTTCTTTAGTACAGTTAGTAGGTTACCGGGATTTTGAAAGTCTTTGTTTATTTGGTAAGTTCCTGAAAATCTGGTTTATTTAAAATATGCGGCACCTCCACGAATCTTTACAATATCCACTTTAGTCTTTGGTACGCCTAGTTGAATGTTGGTATAACTGACAATGAAGGTAGAAAATTGTTACAAGTAATATTTACCGCCGGCTTTTATTGGTGAGCCAAGACATTCCCAGCTGGGCAGACTGTCAGCGAAATGGTTAGATGACGCCGAGGAGAAGAGAGGAAGACAGAGATTTATAAGCAACTAGTTGTGAGTACCCGCGCTTCGCCTCGGGCTTTATGATTGCTGTGGGTCTATTTTAATACAAAAACAAATTTAAAGTAAAAAAGGTTTCCCATACCGTATATCCTTCGAAAACTCATTTAGTTTGCCTGTTAGTTCACCATCTCCTCCTTATAAGTGTTGGCTACCTTGTGAGAGTCATAGTTACTCGGCCGATCCGGCCGTTTTTAGGCCTTTTGCAATTTATTTTGAGGATGTTATATTGACATCAAATGTAGCTAACGGCACATTGTGTGATTAGCTTAACCTTAAAACAAAGTTTCGCCGCCATAGTTGCATATGATTTTGACTTATAAGCCTGTTAGTTCACCATCTCCTCCTTATAAGTGTTGGCTACCTTGTGAGAGTCATAGTTACTCCACCGTTCCGGCCGTTTTAGGCCTTTTGCAATTTATTTTGAGGATGTTATATTGACATCAAATGTAGCTAACGACACAATGTGATTAGCTTAACCCTAAAACAAAGTTTCACCGCCATAGTTTCATACTCATTTTGACTTATAAGCGGTCCAAAATACCTAAATCATTTTCTGAGTCCACTTAGGTCCCTTGCCATTTTGTTTAAGGATGTTGTATGCATATAATATATAGCTAGAGACACACTGAGTAATGGGGCGAAGTT
Organism: Matsumurasca onukii; assembly: GCA_018831715.1. Lineage (NCBI taxonomy): Eukaryota > Metazoa > Arthropoda > Insecta > Hemiptera > Cicadellidae > Matsumurasca > Matsumurasca onukii. Next base: position 4,854 of record JAHHFQ010000051.1, on the reverse strand, counting down.
TCACCGCCATAGCTTCAGCCGTTTTTAAGGTATAAGCAGTCCCATATGCCTTGAAAACGTTAAAGACAGACAGACGGACAGGATTTTTTTCAGTCAGTCTCGCCACCGCGGCCACGTGAGTGAAGAGTGGGGGACTAATTCGCCGGACACACCACAGAGAGTGCATGTGGGAAAAAACCTTTTCAGAGCCCAATTTGGATTTCCAAAATGGCTTAAAAGTTTTACATACCTACAGACAGGAATTTTCTTAGAGTCAGTTTTAGCACTTAACAAATTGCAAGAAAACTTAATAACCAAACGTCGATGGATCATTTCAATGTACAGTCAAACTGAAACCAAATAAGTGTTTATAGATGTTTGACTACCTCGTGAGAGTCGTAGTAATCCCGTCATTCTGACGTTTTCAGAGCTTAGTTTGTTCCTCGCCATTTATTTTGCGTATGTTATATGGATACAAAATATAGCTAAATGCACACTGCGTAGTGGGTTAACCCTTAAACGAAGTTTCACTACCATATCTTCAGCCGATTTTCAGTTTTAAGCGGTCGAATATGCCAAAAACATGTTCAGTGCCTACTTGGTCCTCACCATTTATTTTGTGGTTGTTGTATGGATATAAAATATAGCTAAAACACACTGCATAATAGGCTTTACCCTTAAACGAATTTTCACCATCATAGTTTCAGCTGATTTTGAGTTATAAGCGGTCATTAAAACAATTTTATTAAACTAATTTTATTAAAATTAAACTTGGGTCGACCACAATAAAACAATGTTTATTGTAATCTGGTTGACCCAAAAGTTTTATTTTATTTACCATGACAAACCATAAGTTTGAAGTCCAAACTAAACTACTCTGGTTTAGTTGAAAATAAAAATTACATGGCCTAAGTAATTTATTTTAAACATCTTTAGAATTCGAAAATTACTTATTTTGCTGCATTGAAGTACAGTACAGTTGCAGTATTGAAGAATTGAAACTATAACTACTGTATTCTAGAACAGTAATACAGCTCATTTGTAGACATTTTAGCTACATGTTAGTAATAAACATGTATACATTATTTTCTTTGTTGACTGATAAAGATACAAAAAAATTTCGGTATCGAAATATATTGAATTTTTAAATTTATACAGTCATGTTTATTACTAACAGACGTAGCCTAAAAATGTCTACAAATGATCATCATCCGTCTGTAAAAACCTTTCAATTTCAAGTAATACAACTGGTTCAACATGCAGGACAGGTAAGTATGTTAGTCTGAATAAATGTAGAATAAATCAAGTATTCTGCCAGGCCTAAAAAGTAGATTAAGACGACATCGATATCTGAAATTCTACCTACACAGAGGCAGCAACTGGATAGAAGAGGGGGTCGACATGGTGTGGGGGGGCGGGGAAGCTGGGCCAAGTGACCAGCTTTTTTACGTTTTGCTCAATGACGGGTAAACTAAGAGAGATACAAAAAAATGTTAGATATAAAAGTTGTAGATAATTTCATGCCACACTAACGATTTTCAATCAGATTGAAGATCGGATCACCTGTTTAGGCGCTATAACAAATAATGAAGACGTACAAGGCCCATTTTATAACTTCACCCTCGAAACCACACCCTTAAAATAGAAATTTTACAAGGTGGGTGGATAATTTTAGTGGGTGGTTTGGGCTACCACAAACAGGTGTGCAAAGTTTCAACTCGTTGGGCCCAGTAGTTTTGGCTGTGGTCTGATTATGAGTCAGTCAGTCAGGACACTTTCTTTTATATATATAGATGTATCATGACAAACCACACAATGTTTTAAATCCAAATTAAACTAATTTTGTTTGTTTTTCTTTGTTGAAAATGAAAAACTACATGGATATAGTACAACACCTCGCTGTAAAGCATGAATAGTAAGTAATATAGTCAACAAACACCGTCGGTCAGACGTAGTGACGCGCCGAGGAGAGGTACAACCCGTGGAAGTGCCGAGTTTGAGGTGCAGCGGCGCGCATCATGAGCCTGTTTTTCCACGCTGAAGCAAGCTTTCCGAGCAAACGGTTGAAGATACGACAAAAGTGCTCAGGACCATTTGTGTAGGAAATTAAATTTTAAAGCTCGTATGTGCTGTCAAAATTAAATATCTGTTACGGTTTTTCTAGAGTTTTAAGTGACAGTTTTGGAGTTATAAATTTTCACATGTAGTGAGGTCCTATTAATGACCGCCATCTTGAAAATAATTAAATTATCAAACATGTTAATAGCCTATGTGTTAACCAGGTATATAAGCCATATTCCTATAAAATTTCATTAAAATTGGTCCAGTGGTATTTGCGTGATTGAGGAACAGACAGACAAACAGACACACAGACACACACCATCTCATTTTTATATATTAGTATAGATATTCAACTAGAAATATGAGTGAATAATTGCGAACCAATGCATTAACTGAGCTTCTGGAAAACTTACCTGCAAACGATCGCCAGAGGGCTGTCAGAGTGGTCACAACTCTGATGAAACCATTCAATGCGAAGGTTTCAGGCTCGGTTCCTGATCGTTTACACCTTCCAAATACCTTTACTTATTCTCAGCGTTATAACAACTAAGTATATTGACGCAATGCCTGTGGCCAGGATGGGAAAACCTTCCTACTTCGTTATTGTTACATAGAATTTAAAGTGGCCGGAAATATTTGAGTCAACCCCTCTCGGTACTAAATTGTCTTACAGTCTGTTATGTCGTGTTTTTAGATTGAGACTCTTAGAACTACTAACATACATACGGAGTGGCAAACAGGTTTACTTACTTTATGTTATTGAATTTAAGAAACGTGGCCTTCCACACTCACATGTTTTTTTTATTGTAGAAGGAAGAAGATCTATGCAAAATGTAGACATTGACAAGGTCGTTCGTGCAGATATACCGACGCTGAGAAGGCCTATGGCAGACTATTGGAAACAGTACTGAGCCATACGATACATGGTCCCTATGGCACTGACCACCAAAGTGATATTCTCTGCTGGAAAAGTAAAATATTAAAATAATCCAAGTATTTCCCGAATTCAAATTCAGACATAACTCTGGGGGATCAGCATGGATTTGTTTATTACAAGCGTGATTCAACAAACACCACTTGAATCAAGTATAGAAACAAATCTATAATCATCAATTATACGTAGGTAGTGCCTTACAAGTTACAACCCTGCTCTCCTGCAAAATATGACTGTCAAAGATGTCAAGATGAACCTTGCAATTGCCTCTACGCGGCAGATAGTCAAGTACCTGTTTAATTTCTAAAGTTAGATACAATAAAACAAAAAACCAATACTTGTAATGATTTAACTTGCTGTACCTGTTTAATGACATAATTAAAGATCCTGACGAAGAGCGTGTTGTTCTGATAGGTGAAACTGGTACAAACCATGAAGACAAAATGTATAAAACCAAACGCTATAATTACGCCTGCACTGCAGCTTGGAGAGTCATATAGTTTGAAAAGGAAATGCCCTAACTGAAAAAGTATAGTCATTAGCGAAGCGAATGCATAAACCGAGAGGTCAAGAACCGTGAGCGGCGAACTGAGGCCAAGAGGTCGGCGCGGGTCTGGGGCTAAGCCCCAGCCAAATAAGGTTAGTAAAATATATAATAGGCGATAGGCCAGTTTCAGCAAATGCAACAAATGAAAAACCGCAAACATGGGTCTTAAAATTGTTTGCCGTTCGGCATTATTTTTGTATTTTTACTTGTATTTATATTCAGAATGCTTGACCGATTGCATCAAATTGGTATATGTGTCACAAGGTGATTCAAGAAATATTATTTAGTCCCACAGAAACAAAATGGCGGCTATTTAAATTTTTTTCAAATTGAAATTATTACTGTCAAAGATAACAAAATTTTACAAGAAAGTTTGTATTTATAATTTTAAGATAAAGACAAAACTTTAGTTTTCCAACACACATTTTAATAACAGACAGTATTTGTGCACTGGTAGGGGTTCTTAGTATGCCATAAAAACTCAATATATGTTACAAATTAGTTCAAATTGAATAACAGCGAAGATAATGTAACAAAAGTTGTTTTATATTTTTTGATAAAGATACAAACCTCATTTATCCAGTTTAACATTATTTATTACGTCCTTACAACTGTTACATTTACCAGTTGTAAAAAGACGTAAAACATGAAAAAATATTAATGTAAAGTTTAGACAAATGAGTTTGTATCTTAAGTAAAATTATAAAATACAACTTTTTTACTCTTTGTAAAATTTTGTATTATGCGCCATTTTCATGGTATTTCAATTTGAACAATTTAAACAGCCGCCATTTTACTTATGTGGGTTTTTATGAAATAATGTTTTATCTATAAAATTTAACTTATTACACATAAACACCCTACCAAGTTTGAATGCAATCGGTTAAACCGTTCTGGAGATATAAATTGTAACAATAAAAACTGTTAATGTACCAGTTGTAAAATGACGTAAAAAATGAAAATATTAATGTAAAACTTGGAAAGATGAGTTTGTATCTTTATGTAAAATTATAAAATACAACTTGTTTACTTTTGTAAACTTTTGTATTATACAATTTAATGGTATTTCAATTTGAAAAATTTAAATAGCCGCTTATTTTGTTTCTGTGGGTTTTATGAAATAATCTTGTTTTCTTAAATTTACCTTATGACACATAAACACCATACCAAGTTTGAATGCAATCGGTCAAAGCTCTGGAGAATAAATTTTAAGTAAAAATACAAAATGGCTGCTAACGAGTAATAAGAATTTTAGGACCCATGTTTAAATGGACTTTTTTCATTGTTTTTATAAGAAACCCACCCCTGAAATTTGACCTATTTTTGAATCACC
>JAHHFQ010000050.1:0-27169 GCA_018831715.1 Matsumurasca onukii | reverse complement strand
CAGACTTAGCCCATCTAAATTAATAATAATAGTAATACATCATTTATTTCCCATTTATATTTACAATCAAATGTTTAAATTAGTCTTATAAATTAATACAGCCTAATTAAATTGTTATAAATTTATTATTATGGAACCTTTCATGGGTAAAATTACCGGTGTGAGACCCTCCTGTGTGAGTCTATATTACAATATAATGATGTAATTTGATTTTGCAGTTTTTTTCAAAGGTTTCTAACTTATTAATAATTATATGATCTATGTAAAATTTGGATTTAACAATAAAGTGATATATGCAAAGCTATACCATATTTTGGATATTCCATACATTTGAATCAAGGAAGTAATTTGAATTAACTTAATAATTGACAGTGTGTATTTTAACTTGTAATAACCATTGATTGATTTTTATTTTGTAAAGCTGAGGCCTTATATTGTGAGTGTCTTTTACATCCGCTGGTAGTTTGTTGTATAAATGATAAGCAATGTAAAATGAATTACATGGTAGAATTTATAGATTTGTAAGTCTGTGGCATATTAACTCCTACAAGCCTTGAATTCCTCGTATCGTACTTATGATTTTAATTTTTGAAAAGATGTTGTGTTTACTTTTATGAATAAACATTGTCAACACTCGTACATAAAGCTGTGTAATATTATATACTAAAAATTCATCAAAAAGAGGGTCTGTTGGATATCTAATAGGTTTCTGTAATGCTGCCATTTTTGAGTTATCTCTTAAGGTTGTTTTACCGTTTTGAGGGCACCTCCCCAAAAGCAATTATTCTATATTGTAGTAACAGAAATTGGCCAATTCACCTAAGGTAGTTGAATTCATCACCATCAGTGGTCACGTCTGTGACTTTTTGTCTCAATTAGACTGTAACTGTGTCCACCAAAAACAGTTCGTCAGGACTCAGGTTTAGCATGGCCGGTGAGATGGGCTATTAGGGCCATAAGCGGCCAGCAGGAAATCTCAGGCCACCGCTATAGGCCTACCTATAACGAACCTTTACTAGACCTTATTAAATAAATAAATAATATTTTTTATTGCCATGAACAAAGGAATTTTGCATGGACAATTAACAAACATATTAGCCTAATAAAAATAGTTGAATATTATAAATTTTGTATTAATTGCTAATCTTTCAATTTGTCTTCGAAATCTTCCCTTGGTTATTTTACTTGCTTGTAATTTTAATTTGACTTTAGTCTTTGAATTTTTCTTATATTTCTTCTTCTCTCATAGAATTTGAAAGGTTGTTGTAAAAGTTTTAATTAAGCATATGATAGGATTTTTTTAAAATAAGTTGTTCGATAGTTTGGAATTTTAGATTTATTACAAGTCTTCAGTTTTCTTATATATTTTGATCTAAAAAGGTTTTGAATTTGTTTTGATGAATGTTAAAGTTTCATAGATGTATAAAATTGAATAGTCATAATGTTGTTTTCTTTGAATAAATTAACACAAGAGTAACGTTGGTTTCTAAAAATACCTCTCAAACTCAAAAGCTGACTTTTTAGCAGAAATTACAAATAGGTTTTACTAATGGTGATCTTCCCAAATTGTTATACCATTGTATGTTAAATGGAGATTAGTCTAATTTTATGAGTGATGGGGTTTGTGAACTACAGAAGGAGACATTTTTTCTGATTGGTAGTAGCACTTGAAATTTTGGGTACTGATTTTTTTTTTTTTTTATATATGTAAAAATAAATAAGAATAAGAATATTTTATTGCCTTGAAATATAAAATGGTTAAAATGTTACACATACAGCTATTAAATACAATTATACTATAATTATAAACTAACATTGAATTTAAAAGAATTAGCAAAAAGCAAACTAAGCGTACTGAATAAAAATAAACTTTTTAAACAGTTCTCTTTTCAAGAAAATAAAATAGGACCTCTGATGGCAAGCCTGTTTTAGGGTTCAACTTCATCAGTAAATTATAATAAGCGCTTTTTGAGCAATTTAAAATCAAATTAAATTTAACTTCTAAGTCCCAAATTATAATATATATGATCTATAACAATAATGGCAGACAGCACTAATACTCACTTGCTTGCACCATGTGGCGGTAGGAAGGGGCGAAGTATAGCCCACGAATCAGAGGCAGCATTTTCCTCCCTCTGAGCCTAGGCTCAGCCCCAGCCAATGGGAAGGCAGTTGAACTGTGTCTCAGTTGTAGGCCACGCCTCCAGCTAGTGGGAAGGCTAGTGTATCAATCTTTGACCCTAATTAAACTCAAGTTGGATAAAGATTGTCGCTTATCAATTATTATTGCGTCAATGTGCGGCCATTACGCTCGCAGTTCCATCTAATCAACCTCAAGGTTATCGCTTATCAGTATTGCGTCAATGTGCCGCCGCTAAACTCGCAGTTGGCGCTAATTAATGTCAAGTTGGAAGGTTATCGCTTATCAGTACTGTTTACTGCTTCCTTTCCTAGAACTCTTGCTCTACTTTTCAAAACATTCATGTCTGTACACGGAAACTATTGCGTAAGATAATTACGTCAATTCCCACTCTTATATATAACCCTACTCTCAAAACTAGCTGTATTCACTCACTCTGCAGTCTTTGGTACGTATTGGTCCTCTGTTCCGTGTAAGATATAGTGTAGACTTTGCAGTTTAAAATCATTATTCAATAATTGATGATTAATATTTCATAATAATTAATTAAAAAAGTGTTTGAATAACGTAATTTGAATATTTAATTGAAGTTGAATTAAATTTTTAATTTGAAAGGTCGGGGAAGATTACGTTTTTTTTGTTTTTAAAATTAGTCTTAAATAGTTTAGTTTTAGGTTTAGTCTTTGAGGACCTGTTGGTTTCTGTTCAGTTAAGAAATAGTGTAGACTTTGCACTTTTAAAACATTGTTCAATAATTGATATTCCATAATGATTAATTAAAAAAGTTCTTGAATAACGTAATTTTTATATTTAATTGAAGTTGAATTGAATTTTTAATTTGAAAGGTCGGGGAAGATTACGTTTTTTTGTTTTTAAAATTAGTCTTATATAGTTTAGTTTTAGGTTTAGTCTTTGAGGACCTATTGGTCCTCTGTTCAGTGTAAGAAATAGTGTAGACTTTGCACTTTAAAAACATTATTCAATAATTGATAATTAATATTCCATAATGATTAATTAAAAAAGTTCTTGAAAACGTAATTTTTATATTTAATTGCAGTTGAATTAAATTTTTAATTTCGAAAGGTCGCGGAAGATCACGTTTTCAGTTTTTAAAATTAGTCTTAAATAGTTTAATTTTAGGTTTAGTCTTTGAGGACCTATTGGTCCTCTGTTCAGTGTAAGAAATAGTGTAGACTTTGCAGTTTAAAAACATTATTCAATAATTGATCATTATTATTCCATAATAATAATAATTTAAAAAGTTCTTGAATAACGTAATTTGGATATTTAATTGCAGTTGAATTGAATTTTTAATTTCGAAAGGTCGCGGAAGATCACGTTTTCAGTTTTTAAAATTAGTCTTAAATAGTTTAGTTTTAGGTTTAGCCTTTGAGCATAGGGTTAGTATTTAAGCATCAATTTAGAGTTAGACAACTACACTATTGGGATAGGATATACGTTAGGTTTGAAGTGAATTGGACTATTAGAGAATCTGTTTATTTTTCATTTGCTGTGAGATTCCTGTAATCTTACTTAGTTTAAATATACTGTTGCAGGTAACTGTAGCACATAATCAAAGTGTCATTTAAGATCGCAGGATGGCTAAGAAAATACTTCTGAGTAGATTTCTTGAAAGCGTCAACATGAGTCCCATTAATGAGATGGGTACTAGTGAAACCTACGTTAAGAAGTTTAGGCTATACGGTATGCGCACTACATTCAAGTTCAATCGTCCACCCAGAGGGGTGGAGGAAATGGACTGGTTGAGAAGGGGGTTTAGTCAGATCGTAGAAAATATGACAACTGGCACTGAAGAAACAGACCAATTGGGGTTCACTTTGAAGAGCTTAAATCTAAAGCACAAAGAACCTGGTTACATGTCATTTAGGCCCGCCAATGAGGTATCTGCAGAACTGATGTGGCACATATTTGGGGGAATAATACAAAGTAATGCGGAGTCAATAACGTCAAGTGATACTTTCCAAGTACATTGTACCAAGATCAGACTCCCTGTAGGATCGGGAAGGAGGCGTCCAGGGTTCTACAATAGTTTCCAAGAAGAAAGCAAGGCTAGGAAAGGTATCGTAGTAATAAATAATAAAGATAACTTATGTCTCCCCAGAGCCCTAGTAGTAGCCAAAGCAGATGTAAAAGCGAAGCAAGATAGTTCCAGAAAAGCTTTGTATAAAGCAATCAGGCAAGACCGAGCCAATAGACAAACCAATAGAGCGGAGAAGTTGTTGGCCAAGGCCAGAGTCAAGATTCCTGAGGAGGGAGCGGGCATACCGGAGCTAGAAAAGCTCCAGGCCCACTGAAGAAATACAACATAGTGGTCTATAACTACAATTCAAAAGGCAGAGATGTATACTATTCAGGCGACAATAAAGAAGCACAGTTTAATTTGAATTTGATGTTCCATGAAGGTCATTTCAATGTAATCACAAGTCTGACTGGTGCATTTTGTTGTACATTGTATTGCGAGGCCTGCAGAACACCGTATGATCATAAAGGAAAGCATAGATGCGATTTGACCTGTCAAGCCTGCCATATTACATCGCCCCCGTGTAAGCAGGAGCGTGATGGCGTAATATGTCCCGACTGTAATCGTCACTTAAAAAACCAGATATGTTTCATAGCCCATCAAGGAGAGGTGTGCTCTAATTATAAAAAATGTGTAGATTGCCACAAAATCATCAGAGTAAAAGACAGAAAGTCCAAGCACGTGTGCGGAGAGGTATTCTGTGGTGTTTGCGCCGATTTCAAAGAGCCTAACCACCAATGTTACATGAGGCCTGACTCTGGGAAGCCAAAAACTAAAGACTTCCTATTTGTTTTCTTTGACTTAGAGACAAGGCAAGATGACGTGCAGCATGACGACCCATCAGTAAATGTTCACAAAGTAAACCTATGTGTGATGAGACAATACTGCGCTACATGTATGGAAACAAATGCATGTGACAAATGCCCTCACCGAAAGCGCATCTTCAAAGACAATCCAATGGAACAGTTTATGGAGTATGTGATGGAGATCAGGAAGAGCTACACAGATGTTTGCGTAATGGCACATAACGGGTCAGGGTTCGACTACCAGTTTGTGTTCAAGTATCTGTTGGAAAAGACTAAATTCACACCAGAGGTCATTCAGAGAGGGACAAAATTAATCCTAGTGCAAATTGACAACGTGAGGTTTGTAGATTCCCTCTGCTACTTCCCCATGCCACTATCTGCCCTGCCTAAAGCCTTCGACCTCCCACCTGAGAAGAAGAAAGGCTATTTCCCCCATTTATTCAATACTATTGAGAACCAGAACTATGTTGGACCTATGCCGGCTGAAAAATATTACTGCCCTGATTCAATGTTTGAGAAACAAAACAAAGACTTCAAAGATTGGCACAGACAGCAGGTAGTAAACAATTATGTGTTTGATTTCCAGAAAGAGTTGGTAGAATACTGCATCTCTGATGTGGATATACTGGCTCAAGCTTGTATCAAGTTTAGATCTTTGTTCTTGGCAGAGTGTAATGTCGACCCGTTTAGAGAGGCAACCACCATAGCGAGCGCGTGTAGCCTGGCTTTCCGTAGAAACTACTTGAAAGACAATACAATTGGACTTATTCCAAAGAATGGTTACCGCCTAGCTGACAATCAGTCTTCCATAGCCCTGCAGTGGATGTCCTGGGAAGAAGATCAACGGAGGGTGCGCATTCAGCACGCAGGTAGAGAAAGAGAGGTTTGCATTGAAGGTATGAAGGTTGACGGGTTCGATGGGGAAAGAGTGTACGAGTTTCAAGGCTGCTACTTCCACGGCTGTCCCAAATGTTTCCCCTACAAAAGGGAAGACCCACTGCACGAGGACCCTTCCGATAGTCTCCAGGCTAGGTATGAGAGAACTCTGAGAAAAATTGAAAAGCTATCCCAAACTCAATACGAGGTCGTAGAGATGTGGGAGTGTGAGTTCAGAAAGTTAAAGAGAGAACAAAGGTTGGATTACTTGGAGAGGCTCCCTATCTTAAATACCCTTCCACTGAACCCTCGTGACTCCTTCTTTGGTGGACGTACAGGTAACACTAAAGTGTACCATAAATGCACAGATGATGAGGAAATACACTATATGGATGTCTGCTCACTATACCCTTGGGTCTGTAAATATGGAAAATATCCCTTAGGCCACCCAACGATTCATGTAGGTGATGAAGAATGTAGGAGTTTAGGGCTGAATGTAGAAGGCCTCCTGAAATGCAAGGTCCTGCCCCCAACTAACCTGTATCACCCCGTACTACCTATGAGAATGCACAGTAAACTTATGTTCCTTTTGTGTCGATCCTGTGGGGAAGATCTAGTTGCCGAAGAATGCAACCATACAGAAGAAGAACGATCCATAGCTGGTACTTGGACAATGGATGAAATCCGAAAAGCATTGGAAAAGGGGTACAAAATAGTTCAAATGTACGAAATGTGGGAATATGAGGTGGCCACCTATAACAAAGGGGGTTTGTTTACTGATTTCATAAATAAATTCCTGAAGATCAAACAAGAAGCGTCAGGCTTTCCATCATGGGTCAGAACCGAGGAAGACAAAGACAAGTATATAAAAGATTATTTTGACAATGAGGGTGTACTCCTAGAAAAAGCAAAGATCGGCAAAAATGAGGGTCTACGCTCATTAGCAAAGCTAATATTAAATAGTTTTTGGGGGAAGATGGGCCAAAGGGAGAACATGCCAAAGACCTTGGTCGCCAGAGAGCCAAAGGAATTGTTCAAACTATTGATTAACCCAAGTGTACAGGTCAATACTGTCAAGAAGTCAATGATGAGGTTGTACTTGTAAACTGGAACACTTGGAAGAGTGGTGAGTGAGAGTAAATGTGGTTCTAGCTCAAGCACTCTCAAACTATATGAACACCTTGAAAAACTAGAGATAGACAAAATTGTATTATGATACAGACTCTGTACTAGATACTCTGAAGGCTTGTACAGAATTGAGCCTGGAGACTACCTGGCAGATGACCGATGAACTTGAGAAGAACTATGGTGTAGGTTCCTACATATTTGGTGTCAGGGGTATTCAAGACCTATGCAAAATTTGCCAAAAAAAAGAAAACCAAAACAAATGCAAAATCAAAGGACTAACTCTTAATCTAAAAGCATCCGAGAAGCTAAATTTTGAAAAGCTAAAAGAGATGGTTCTCTCACAGAGTGAACCCATGAGCATAACTGAATCCCGAATCAGACGAACAAAAGAAAAAGAAATAGTCACGGTCAAAAACAAAACAATTCAAAATCACAGGACCGAAGCGAAAACGCGAAGGCGAATTTGATACTCTCCCTTATGGGTTTAAAAAGCAAAGGACGTAAGCCTAAGTAATATCTCCATCGTCCAAGTAAAGGGGTGGGAAGGCTAGCGCGGTGGTGACTGCCATAACGACTTGAACGGACAATCCTAAACACACTATTAGTTAAAGTTAATATTAATAAGGATTGAACATGAGGGGGCTCAAAGTAAAGAAAGGGAAGGGTTAGCACGAAGGTGAGAGCCTTACTTATCTTGAAAAGAGTGCCACAAGTGGACAGTTTTAGAGGTTGGGTAAAGCTCGGTAAAACCGAAAGGTTATCCGCTAAAATGAAATCTCCCAGAGTCCTCAACAAAGAGAGAAGGAAATACAGAGAGAGTCATTTTTGGCATTGGGAAATCCTGAGGGAAGGAACTGGGAGAGGTCCACTTGACTTTGACATTGAATAATTAATAACTAATAGTGATTTCCTATTGATCCTTGTCCACGAGATATTGCTTATGGTTACCTCTTGGTCCCCTATTATAGTACCGGTGTTTTTGCGTATATGATTCGTGAACTGGGGTTTTAAACGTGTTAAATGGAAATTCCCATTTCCTATCGGATATGGAAGGGAGGTGAGACCGTCTTGCTCGTCACGGCATACAGCGTAGGTTGGGGCTGTATGGGTATTACTGGAAAGTAACACAGTAATGCCGGGGGGATTGTGGGGACATGAACTAGTTTCGTTTGAGAGCATGTCACACTTTCCGCAGCGGTGGAGGGGCTGCGGAATCAGGGGTTAAATACTAAAGTATTTGGAAACCAGTATCATTTAAGTCATGGATTCAAGGCAGGCAATCGCTGAAGAGCTACATAAGCCTGCTAGGCGTAACTATACTAGACGTAAGGTCACCCTCAAGGGATTGAACGACCTATACCAAGCTGACCTCGTCGACATGATAGCGTATTCAAAGGTAAATAAAGGTATGAAATACATTCTGACGGTAATAAATTGCTTTTCTAAATTTGCATTTGCTGTACCGTTGAGGAACAAGTCAGGACCCGAGGTGGCTAAAGCATTAGAATCGATATTTAAGGTAAACAAAATGAAACATTTCCAAACTGATCAAGGCAAAGAGTTTTTTAATATTCATGTTCAGAATTTAATGAAAAAATACAAAATTAATCACTATAACACCTACTCCGAATTGAAAGCGAGTATTGTGGAACGTCTAAACCGTACATTGAAGGGACGAATGTGGAAATTATTCACTATTCGGGGCTCGTACGAGTGGTTAACTATACTTCAGAAAATAGTCAAAGACTACAACTCATCTTATCACAGAACTATCGGTATGAAACCTAAAGATGTGAAAAGAAAACACGTGTCGGGTATCTTGAGTAGATTAAACAGTAGTACTGAAAAAAAACTACCAAAGTTTACAGTAAACGATAAGGTTAGGATAAGCAAGTATAAACGTGAGTTCAGGAAGGGGTACCTACCGAATTGGACAAACGAGGTGTTCACGATTGCCGCTGTGAAACCATCAAGGCCAGTCACATACATCTTACAAGACAGTAAAGGCGAACTCCTACAAGGAGGGTTTTATGAGCAGGAGCTTGCAAAATCCGAGACGGGAGACGTGTATCTGGTAGAGAAGGTACTAAGACAGAAGGGTAATAAGGTTCTGGTGAGATGGATGGGGTACGACAAAAGCAGTGACACATGGATCGACAAGAAAGACATCCTTTAAAAACCACACGTGTGCACCGGAATTCCAGAGTCAGACAACATGCGAGTCGTTAAACAACATGTGGAATTTCCTGTGCGTAATTTCGACCAGTTTACTGGTGGGGGAGTTGCGCAGAAAAAGAAGCACGGCCCCCTCCTCCCATTATCACTGCGTTGTATTATTTCAGGGCCGTCAAACAGTGGTAAAACCAATGCTTTGTTCAATCTCATCTTTGATCCAAACGGACTAGTCTTTGAAAACATTTACGTATTCTCAAAATCACTTTACCAACCTAAATACGAGTTCTTGTCCAAGGTAATTCCTAAAGAGGTTGGATACTTTCCAGCTGACGATACCTCCCAAGTAGTTCACCCATCTCAGGCTAAACCAAATTCGATTATGATATTTGATGATATTGCGTGTGAAAAGCATGACGAAATTCGATCATATTTCGCAATGGGTAGACACAATAACATTGACGTCTTTTATCTTGGTCAGACGTACAGCCGTATACCCAAACAAATCATTAGGGATAATGCCAATTTCGTGATTCTCTTCAAGCAAGATGATTTAAATTTACGTCACGTGTACAACGACCACGTAAATACAGATATGACTTACGATCGGTTTAAAAAGATTTGCAGTGAGGCGTGGAATAACACTCACGGATTTCTTGTTATAGACAAGGATAGCGAAATGTATAAAGGTAGATATCGCATAAAACTAGACAGTTTCATCGAGTCACTATGAGGGTAAGGGTGTATATCTATAACGAGATTAGAAGACATTAGAAAAGGATCGATTTAACAGTAAGGTGCAGGTTTTCTCCATACCTAGATTTGACGAGTGTCGTTTTAACGAGTGGATTAGAAGAAAGATGGATTTAGAGCGTAGAGTGGTTAGGCTGGAAAGTTTACTCGGACCAAGACTCATATGTATGTAACTTTGAAATAGGGTTTGAATAAAAGACATCATCTCACAAGACATTAGTTAGTCGTTAAAATGAACAGGCAAGAGCAACACCGTCTGACGGATCAGATCGTCGAGCTAAAGAAGGCCATTAAGAAAAAATACCTAAACTTTAAGCAAGGTAGGGTTGAATCAGATTTACTACTAGAGAAACAGTACAAACCGTTAATTAAAGAATTACGTGAATCTGGTAGAACGCAATATGATATCAAGAAAGAGGAACCAAAGGAGGAGGAGGGGGAGGAGGAGTTACCAAAAGAGGTGCCTGGAGAACCTGTAGAGTCACACTTCTTTAAGCCTCAAACGTTCTCTTCACCGAGACAAACTGGTAACTTTGACGAAGTATTTGAATCTCCACGACAAGATGTACTATCTATGTTATCAACATCAGAGGGTCAACTTAATGCCTCGCAATATGTCGAATCAATGTTCAATGCTCCTTTGACTAAGAAATACATGATGAAACTGATGAAAGATTTAGGCGGCGCAAAACGTCAAATCGATAACCAATTCGGACCACGTTATGACCAAGAAACCTTGATGGTTGGGAATAAATCTCTCAATTTTAAAGATGATGGTAGTATAGTAGTAGGAGATGTCTCGTACAGACCGACAAAGGGGCTATATGAGTTATTGTTTAAAAGAATACCTGATGATGAAGTGTATGATACGAATGATTTAATCGCATATAAAGATATACTATTAAAGTCAGACGCACATAAGCGTGGTTACAGGCATGATTCAGGTGTCAACCGTGACAACTCACTTAAGTATAGAGCTGTTATATCAAATCTTTTCCCCAAAACACTGTACAGCGGCAAGGGTCTAACCAAATCATACGGTCGAGACATTCAGTACTGGGATGATCCGAATGAATTAGTCGATAGGCTAAGACTATTGGTGATCTCAGCGGAAACGGGTAATACAAATCATAAGAATGAGATAATAAATATAGTGGAAGAGCTTAAGGAAGGCCATTACATATCAGGAAGTGGTAACGCACGATTTATGTCCTTGTTACAATGATTCAGGTTAAGTCATCATGAACAGGCTAGTCAAGAGAGTGAAATTAAGCGCTTGGAAAAGGAGTTGTGCATTCTACAAAGTTAATTTCATGAGCGCTTGAATGCAAGAGGATTGCACAAAGACCCTTAAAAACAATCGTCCCCAGATAAAACAAAGAGTTTCAATATGAGTGTAGACAAGTTTGGGCGTAGGAAGCGGTCTAAAGCGGTACCTGGACCTAAAGGTGTGGGTTTCAAACTAACACCTGAAGGTAACTATGATATGCAAGATAAGCTATTGGTTAATTTAGCGGATCCAACTCAGGATAGTGATGCTGTCAACAAACGGTCTGCGATCTCACTATTTAATAACTCTATGCGAGTGAATAAAGATGGAATGTTTAATGCTCACTCAAAAAGAATCGTCAACTTAAAAGACCCAATAGCTGCCAATGATGCATCCAACAAGAAATATGTCGATGCGAGAGTACCTGAACAAGGGAAGGAGGCATGGGCGTTTAAACGTAAAAGACTTAGTCATGTATCAGATCCCAAGTATGACGGCGAAGCCGTGACTCTTGGGTTTCTTAAGAATAATACTTTGATCAAAGGTAGTAGCGGGTATAGTGCAAACAATGAAAATATTACCAATTTAGGCCACCCAGTCAACGATGGTGACGCAATAAATAAATCGTATTTTGATAAAAATTCCTTCCCACTCACAAGTAGCGTTCCGAGACGATTGAGTAACATAGATCGTCCTGATAAACCCAATGATGCAGTTAATTTGGAATATTTAAATGGTAACGCATTGGTGAAAGCTGTACCTGATCAACTTGATTGGGATGCGAGGTGGGGTAAAATAAAATATATGTCCAACCCAGCTGGCCCCAATGATGCTGTGAATAAGGCTTATCTCGATGCTTGTTTATCTGACATGTCATACGCCATATACAGTGAATTGATGACTATGAAAAATAGTTTCAACCTTAGAGTTGAGTATTCGGCATGGATGGCCAAAGCACCGAAAGCCTCATGGGGTGACATGTTCAAAATGCATAAATAGGTTTTACGCTGCAAGACTGAATCAGTTATAAAATGGCGAGGCGTAAGAAAGTGTCAATCAGTGGTAAACGAGCTGTAGTCGGAGCAGGTGGTTTCATATCAAAGGTTATCAACAAAGCAGTTGATTTACTTCCTTTTGAGGCCCATCTTCCAGGATATAATTATTGTGGTCCCGGCACGAACCTTGGGAAGAGATTAGCTCGCGGTGACAAAGGTATTAACGGTCTAGACGAAGCGTGTAAATTACACGACATTGCGTACTCAAAGTATAGCGATACAGAACACCGAAGGCAGGCAGACCAAGAGCTAGCCGAGCGCGCTTGGCAACGATTCAAGGCCTCTGACTCATCTCTGGGGGAGAAAACCGCCTCCTGGGCCGTAACGACAGCGATGAAGACCAAGGCTGCGGTTGGAAGCGGATGTCGACGCCGGCGACGTCAAATTAAAAAGAAAAAGCCTGCGAAGGGAAGGGTCTCTATTTACGACCGTATGTCCGTGGTGCTGGGACAAAGAAAACAAAGAAGCAGCGGACTAAAAAAAAAAAACGTTGATTCCCATCAGGCCTCTGACAAACTACGATCTCCTCCATTACGCCAAGATACTCGAAATTACAAGCTTCAGAGGAGTTTTCATGCGCGATGCTTTGCCTAGTCGTCCACGTGAATATGAATCAGCTATCGTAAATTTAGACTCTGTGCGTGGCACTGGCACTCATTGGGTCTGCTACAGAAAGAGACGTAGTAATGTAGTTTACTTTGATAGTTTTGGCAACCTGCCTCCCCCCGCAGAGCTTATTGACTATTTCGGACCCTTTGTTAACATTCAGTATAATGGGCAACAAGGTTTTAGTTCAGTCATCTGTGGGCACTTGTGTTTGAAGTTTCTTTCGCGATGTTTTGCCTCAGCGGAATCGGTTCGTCTCTGAGTAGCGACATATTCCCACCTTACGATGTCAAAGACGGTGACGTCATTGGGTTAGTTGACCTTTCCACCTTCAACTCAATTCCCAACATCGAAATAGGTGTAAACAATAAATTCTACTACGGTGAGGATAAAATAATTGAGTTTGATGAGGGTTCGTACGAAGTAGACGATATTGAGAAATTCATATTAAATCGGTTACCCGAGGGTGTTGAATTAAAACTTAAGGCAAACAACAATACACTTAAAACAGAAATTCGATGTAATCAAAAAATAAATTTCACAAAAGAAGGAACGATTGCTTCGATATTAGGATTTAGTTCAAAGGTCTTGGAAGCTAACACTAATCATACGTCAGACCTACCGGTTAATATCCTCAAAGTTCACAGTATTAGAGTGGAGTGTAATATTGTGCGGGGCTCATTTGACAATGGATCAGAGGGTCACGTGATTCATGAATTCTACCCGACAGTTGGTCCAGGGTATAAAATAGTCGAGTCACCCAGTACAATCATTTACTTGCCTGTCAACGTTCACAAGGTGTACAACATCACGGTGCAGCTAAAGGATCAGACCGGTGCTTTGATCAATCTTAGAGACTCTGTCAGTTAGACTCCATATTAAGAATGGGGCTAGTATTTAAAGAGGTCCATTCTGGGATTTCAATCAGTAGAGGTCAGTCGACGGAGGAGTTAACAACAGCTAACGTCAAATTCTTACAGTCGCTCGGTTACAATGTTAGACATCGAAAGCCCAGGAGTACAGCGAGGTGGTGACCGGCATGGAGTTTCATTCCCATCGGCCGTACGCTTCAACTTCGTATAATAATAATGACGAGGTTCGTATTCCAATCAGCCAGCAGGATATCATAACAGCTCCGTTTCAAAGTACATTACACGTGACCGGTACGGTTAGTGGCAAGGGCAAATGTTGTTGAGGTAAAGTTGGTTAACAACGCCATAGCGTTCCTGTTCGATGACATTCGTTACGAGCTAGGAGGTATCGAGATAGATAGGACTAAAAATCTCGGTATAACCAGTACTTTGAAAAATCTTGTATCGATTCGTAATGAGAAAGGTAACTTGGCTAACGCATGTTGGTTTGGACCTGGTGAATCTCAAGAGATCAAAACCTTTTCATTCTCAATACCGATTTGGCTATTGCTCGGGGTTGCTGAGGATTACAAGAAAATAGTTGTGAATGTAAAACAAGAATTGATTTTGCTGCGCTCAGCCACAGACCTTAACGCCCTTCTTTGCATTGAAGATGGTACCACGTGTGAACTAAAAATAACCAGCATATATTGGCGCGTGCCCCACATTACAGTTTCCGATTCAATGCGGTTGAAATTGCATGATTGAAAAGACACACCCGTTCATATTCCCTTCCGCTCATGGGAGCTCCACGAATTCCCTCAATTACCCAAAACATCACTCCAGTCGTGGACTATCAAGACCAGTACTCAATTGGAGAAACCCCGTTACGTAATCCTTGCCTTTCAAACTGACCGTAAAAATCAACTGAAGAAGGACATGTCTTGCTTTGACGCTTGTGGTATTAGAAACATAAAGCTGTATCTAAACTCTCAGTACTACCCGTATGACAAGCAAAATGGTGATATGACGATCTTTTACGAAATGTTCAATAGGTTTCAAAGCTCTTACTATGGACAGAGTACGCGTTGGCCCGCTGTAACCTTGGGTGAATTCAAATCAAAGTCACCTATCTATATTATCGATTGCTCGTGTCAAAATGATTCGATCAAGTCTGGTTCCTTAGATGTTCGGGTCGAATTTGAGACCTCTGCAGACTTTGCGGATAAAACATCCGCATACTGCCTTTTGTTGCATGACTCCCACTTTGTATACACCCTACTAACCGGATCTGTCAGAAAGATTATGTAACCCCTCGCACCATCCGATTTCAGTCAGTCGTGATCATGGAGTCTCTTAGTACGGATGTGAGTGTGCCTATGGATATACCGGTAAAGAGACGAGGGAGACAACCTGCGCCAAACTTAGTCTCGGGAGCATTTTTAAAGTCAATTTTCTTTTTAAATTCCGACTGTACAAAGTACATAATTACCGGTGTATTCGCAGACCGTGGAAACAGTGTGGGCATTTTGATTAAAGGTAAAAGCGGGTTCGTGTTCTATACACCCGAGGTATTTAACCAGTTCTTGGTTTTAGCGAATCAAGTGTCTGAAGCGCTGGGTACTGAAGGTGTCCGACGATTCAGCATTGACAGTGGGGAAGATATTGTGGTAAAGAAAGTGTTTGGAAGTAAATTTGTGGCACTTTTTGACGGGGAACGTACTTTATCACTGACTCGTGCCGAGTGGGTTCAGTTTACCAATAGCCTTCCCTGTCTAAACAGACAGATTAACGAGCTCTTTTTGTGTGAGGATTTACTTAGATTGTACATCATCGAGGTGTTAGCAGGCGAAGAGTACGTAGCATCACCGGAAGGTCTCCCTCAACATTTACTAGATAGACTTTTTGATGAGGTCACCTATTTTAAGCAACATGGCAGTAGTTGAGTTTCACTCTTTCAAAGACAACAGTAACAGTTTTCTTATTAAAGAGCTTGCCATCGTGAGTGATTGGTTTAGCTGTCATCTAGTGTTCAAACCACCATACCCTAAAGATGAATTAAATTTAAAAATGCAGAGAACCGCTAATTGGCTGGAAAGGTTCTTCCACAAAATAGCCTGGTCGGAAGGTGGCGTTGAATATAGTGATCAGTTACTTATCAACCTGTTCAAGCCGTTCGATACTATTTACACTAAAGGATTAGAGAAAGTAAAATTTCTGGAAACGTTTCACGGTAATGTCCAAGATATTTACTTCAATCCAGTCGAGGGAGTGTGCTACTGTACTTTGTGGCAACACCAAGACACTAAGGTCAGGTGTGCGCTACGGAGTGCTACTTGCTATCACGCTGGACTTAAATTAGAGATGAATGGCAATCATCCGTTAGTCGAGTGACAACCGTCAAGATGGAAGCATGGAATTTGATTTCACTTGAGTCTAACAGGCCCTTCGGGGTATTATCCGATGATTTCATCATGAAATTTGACAGATTTCTCAATTGGGAGCTTCTCTCCGATAACTATCACTTTTCAATGGATATGTTGAACATTTACTTTCATAGAGTCAATTGGATAAAGATCCTAAAAAGACCCTACCCCGAAAGCTTTCTGCGTCAAATGGCTTTCAATTTTAATGAAGATTGCTGGGCTATCGTAAGCCGATATCAGAAATTATCAGAGTCATTCATCCATGACTTTAAAGATTATGTGAATTGGGAAGAGATTATAGGTTGGCAAAATATAAGTGATAGTTTTATGAGTGATCATAGAGACTATTGTCATGATGTTACTGACTAATTCCGATTTAGTGTTTAGTAAATCGTACAGATCGGATGGTGTCCAGCCATACGCTGTATCCAAATGGACGGACTTGGAAAGAAAAATTAAAAATAAAATCTCTTCGAGTGTGACTTAGAGAGAAAAATTCTAAAAGTAGGTGTAGATTTAGTTTAAGAAGCTTGAGTAGACATGTAGCACGGTTACCGCGAAGGCGGAAGCAATGCTGACTCGAAAGAGCAGTCTAGCTCGAATAGATATGTAGTGCGATTACCACGAAGGTGGGAATTTCACTGACTCAAAAGAGCATGTAAATAGGCTCGAATAGACATGTAGTGCGATTACCACGAGGTGGGAATTTCACTGACAAATAGGCTCGAATAGACATGTAGTGCGATTACCACGAAGGTGGGAATTTCACTGACTCGAAAGAGCATGTAAATAGGCTCGAATAGACATGTAGTGCGATTACCACGAAGGTGGGAATTTCACTGACTCGAAAGAGCGAAAGGAGGTAGCAAATTTGTCATGGAGTGGCTACCACTTGAAAGGGCGATGGATGGGGCTCTTTCCTTCCTATTCTTTCTAGGCCTCTGTGGCGGAGGTCGAAATAGAGCCACACCTCAGTCTTACAGACTGCCGTATTAACGGGGTGAGATTAGGCCTATTGGGGAAACTCACCTAAATAAAAAACGCGCCTGGAATCCTACCTCTTGGGTGGTGTGGAAAAGGATTCAGTGAGATTATGGCTCCTGGCGACACTCACTATAATCAAAAGCGCGCCTATACTCGTACCTCTTGGGTGGTGGGGAAACCGAGTATACCCATGAATGTTTTGAAAAGTAAAGCAAGTTCTAGGAAAGGAAGCAGTAAACAGTACTGATAAGCGATAACCTTCCAACTTGACATTAATTAGCGCCGGAACTGCGAGCCTAGCGGCGGCACATTGACGCAATACTGATAAGCGATAACCTTGAGGTTGATTAGAGCCGGAACTGCGAGCGTAATGGCCGCACATTGACGCAATACTGATAAGCGACAATCTTTATCCAACTTGAGTTTAATTAGGGTCAAAGATTGATACACTAGCCCTTCCCACTAGCTGGAGGCGTGGCCTACAACCGAGACAGTTCAATCCCTGCCTTCCCATTGGCTGGGGGCTGAGCCTAGGCTCAGGGGAGGGAGGAAAATGCTGCTCTCTGATTCGTGGGCTATACTCCGGCCCTTCCTACTCATGGCGGTGAATTAAGATACCATCCAGAGGTCATCATTGGTGAAAAAATTCTTTGATTGAGTAGAGTGGTATACTCATGAGCTGTTCTTTTTATTTTTCGTTGCGAATATCTCAATTGGGAGACTTTTGAACGTCTTTCATCCAGGTTGTTATACAGTCTGATGGCTAGAACAGCTGGATAGCAGTCTTGTAGGGCAAATACAGAAAGGAGTGTCAGGTATGTTCCTCCTTCGAGTGGTGTTTGTAATGGTGAACTTGATCTCTGCAGGCAAAATCTGGCATATTGCATTTAATGTGTGGACTAAGCAGTAAAAAATATATTGGCTGTAGAATGTCATGATGTTAAAGCTGTTAAAGGGGTTGTGGCTTGCTAGATCTTCGCTAGAAGGTAATACAATGGCTTTTTGTAGTATTAGGATATTTTTACTCTCTGGAATATGTCCCTATAATAATCATTCCATAGGTCATCTACTGTGAAATAATAAGCCAAAGTATGCGGTTTTAAATAATCTATAGTTACTAAATTTCGTAATTTCTAAGGAGGAATATTGTTCTTGAGAGTCTGATACTAACTTCAAACATGCTTGTCCATATTAATACTATCAGCCAAAGCCCAACAACTTTACTGGTACCTGTTCTGAGGGCAAAATTTTCAGACTGCAGATCAGCTGTTGTGTCTTGTCCTCATTGATTTTTAGTTTATTATCAACAAACCATATCTTTGCTAAATTTTCCTCAAGGATGTTTGCTCTAGTGTTCAGCTGGTCAAGGTCTTGGCCACTGGTGATGAGGGTAGTGTCATCTGCAAAATTAGCGTTTTGCCATCCATCATTGATTAAAAATGAGGGAAAAGCACAAGGACCAAAATTGAACCCTGCGGCGCGAAGATGGATATCCAGATCGCCAGACAGTGTCCCTTTTATTGAAACAATTTTGTTTCCTACCCATCAAAAATGTTTGAAAGTTCTTGGGGCCACTCCACGTATTACACTCATGTTTTGAACAGCTTTTCAAACAATGGAATTACCACAACCTCTTTTAGTTTGTCAGGGAAAATGCCTTTTCAAAACTAAAATTAATTAAGAAATATTGTAAAACATCAGAATATTTAAATATATTTTTTTTTTACTGGTAATATTGTCTAATCCTGGTGAAGTACCACTTTTTAATGATTTAACAACATTTCCTATGTATGAATGAATAAAAAAAGTTGTCCTCTTTAATACTAAAAGAGCACAAAAACTAAATATTAGCACAAAATAAAAGCTGTTACAATTTTATGTGAAACATTTAAAAATTACTCTTCAATTTCAACAAATTTTACCTGGTAAATTTCTTTTAAACTTACATTATAGTTTCTGTATTCAAGTTTCAACAATTATATTTCCCTTAAATCCAAAATTAATGTGCATTACGTAATTTTATATTAATAGTTTGACGTTTAAGTTATTATAACCCACAAGATTGTTTTCAAATCAAAATATTATTTATAAACAAATCAACACCTTCAACAGATGAGTAAGTAAAAGATTTATAACATGTCAACAAACCAAGTTGGATAACGTTCTCTGTCCACAGTGCTAGAGACCATTTTAAACGGAATGGGTTACAACGGCATAGAGCTGCTCATGTAATTCACACACAATCCCAACCAAATAATGTAGTTCTAGATATTAATCAAATGAGGACCCCTTAGAAGAAGCTTTTGATGCACCTTTTAACAATAATGGCAATTCTAGTTTAGAAAACTGGCAAGAGATCTGGAAAAAGGTCTACAAATTAAGTGGAAAACAATATGATCTTCCTTTTGGAGCTGTTAGTAGGAAATTTGTTCATATATGCTAGCTGATGAAGTTGATAACCTTACAAGATCCCAATTTCCATCTGAACGATTACTAGTTTTGTCACCGTTACTTTACAAAAGAAAAATCTATTACAAGATGTAAAGATGTTCGTCAACTATTAGTACGCCGTTTGAACCGGAAGAAGGATCTTTGAAACATTAACAAGTGAAGCCATCAAGTGCAATAAGTCCTTTAAAAAACACTTTAAAACCCCCAAGACGAAGAAGTAATCAATAAAGTATTTACTCGTTTGATACCCGTGGGAAAATAAGAGAAGCTGTAAATTGGCTTTAAACAATAACCAAGGGGAATTCTTCAACCTGATGATGTAATTGATGACACTGGAAAGACTGTGGTGGATTCATTGACAGAAAAGCATCCATTGCCCTCACAACCTGATCCATCGTTATTCACACTTCCTGATGAAATCAATGAAATGCCGCATTTGATACAAGTTGATATAACCAGTGAACATGTGGAGAAGGTTGCCAGGAAACTTCGTGGAGGTGGAGGACCTTCAGGCGTCACATCCGAACATTGGACTGATTATCTTTTACACTACGGACAGGCTAGTTTGCGTTTAAGGGAGTCAATTGCAAAATTAACTATGAAACTCAATAACCAATTTGTTCCTTGGCGTGAAATACAAGCACTGATGTCCAGCCGCCTAGTAGCACTTAACAAAAATCCCGGAGTAAGACCTATTGGCATAGGTGAATGTTTGAGAAGAATCTTATCCAAGTGCATGATTGAAACAACTGGGTCTGATGTCTCAGAGGCGTGTGCTGAACTTCAGCTTTGCAGTGGAATAAGAGGTGGTATCGAAGGAGCTATACATGCCATGAACGAACTTTTCCAGGACCAATGTCATCCAGGAGCTAAATGGGGAATGCTTCTTGTAGATGCGAATAATGCGTTCAATGCAGTAAATAGACAATTGGCTCTTTGGCAAGCTAGAATTTATTGGCCAAGGTGTGCTAGATTTCTCTATAATTGTTATCAAGGGCATGCGGAGCTCATTATTAGGATTCAGACTAGCCTGTACAGTAGAGAAGGGTAACAGGGGATCCCTTAGCAATGCCCCTGTATGCTCTAACAACTTTACCTTTGATAAAGCATTGAAGAGAAGTACTGATGTAACACAATGCTGGTACGCGGATGATTCGTCAGCCCAAAGGAAATTTTGAAAATTTACGTAATTGGTGGGAAGTTTAAATGAAGGGACCAAAGTTCGGATACTTTCCTCAGGGTAAAGTCGATTCTCATTATATCAGAAAATGACCAGGATGAAGCTCAGCAATTTTTAGAGGGACTAATATCAAAGTTAAAACTGGGGCGCGATTTCTAGGTGGTTACATTGGAGATGATAAGAAGTTATGTCAAAGAAAAAGTGAACAATGGATATTAAACATACAAAAACTCACGAGTGCATGCAAAACTTCTCCTCAAGCTGCTTACACTGCGCTTACGAAAGCTGTTCAATTTCAGTGGTCATTTTTCCAAAGAGTAGTTGATGGAGTTCAAGAAGATTTTATACCACTGAATAATATACTTGAAGAGCATTTTCTCCCAACTGATTGGTGATGATATTTCAGACGAAGAAGCCGAGCTTTTTTCCTTACCATTGAACAAAGGAGGTTTTGCTATAGCAAATCCATCCAATACAGCTAAGCACAATTTCGACTCATCAAAAAATGGAAATAAAAATTATCAAAAGCAATCATCAAAAGAACAAATTTAGATTTACAGCAGCACTACACAACATTAGAAGAGGTTCGTAGTCAATATGCAGCTGAGAAAATGTAAAGACAAAAACCTTCTAGATATCACACTACCCAAATTCAACCCTATCAGAAAAGAGCAATCGAAGAAGATCAATTTATGACAAAGTTAAAACTAAAACGTCTTCTTGGCTATCTATAATACCACTGAAGAAAAACATTTTGACTTGTCCGCTTATGAATTCAGAGATGCACTATCCATGCGGTATCACAGAAACCCGTAAGCATGCCTCACACTTGTGATGGGTGTGGAAGCCAAACTTTCAATTTGGACCATGCTTTATGCTGTAAAACTGGAGGCCTTATAACTAGACGTCACAATGAAATCAGAGATTTGTTTGGAGAACTATGCATAAAAGCATGGGGCAACGTGACGATAGAACCGATAATTTCAGAAGGTGACGACGGACTGCGAGGGGATCTGGCTTGTCGTGGGGTCTGGGATGCACAGAGGGAGGCATTATTCGATATACGTGTCGTTGACACTGATGCTCTCTACGTATCCAGCCTGTAGCGTCTATCCTGTCTTCAGCCGAAGAAGAAAAGAAAGGAAATATCTTCCATGTGAGGACCGTCATGCTTCATTTACGCCACTCGTCATATCTGTCGATGGAATGTTCGCTCCCCAAACAAATAGCTTTTGAAGAATTTGTCTGAAGACTCTCAAACCGATGGGACTGGCCACAAAGTCAAGTTTCAGGGTGGCTGAGGCAAGAATCAGGGTAGTGAGGAGCCAGCAGCATGTGCATCAGTGGCACCCGACAGAAGTGGAGAAGTGCGAGAGTCTGCTGGGTTTCGAAGATGGGGCTGGTGTCCAGATGTAATTCTTCAATTTGAAAACAACCTAATTTGAAATTTACTGTGTTTAATAATCTTGGTAGTTGCTTTTTTATATATTTGTAAATAAATAATTTTATATATTTGTAAATAATAAAAAAAAATAAAAAAATATTAGCACATAGCAATAATTTTTATTGAAAATAATAGTGACTTGCGTAGTACCATTGACTAACATACATTCAAAACAATGGTAATACGATGAAGAAGAAGAATGATTTATGGTTATCTATGGTTACAAAACCTACAGCTGGTGGTGGTGTCAAAGTGACAGCTTTATTTCAAAATAAAACATAACCTTAAAGTCTTACAAGGAAGTAGATTACGTTAGCTAAGCCAATTTAAACTGTGTCTAAATTATTCCCATACCGTTTAAAGTGAAAAGGCAAAATCATATTTGAAGTTAGTTTGTACTAGATTCATTAAGTAACGGTAAACTGTTGAGAAATGTTCACAGGCTTGTTTTAACTACAGTAGTAATGGTTTTATCATCCTGAACTTGTTCAAGGAGCTAGGTATATACCGTTGCTAATAAGCTAAATCCTGAAAATCGTAATGGATACTAACAGCAGTCCTAGCTCTTCTCTTTCACAACTGGTCGATTTTGACTGGCGTGTTAAGGTACTCAATGCTTTGAAATTTTTTATATTTTTTAGTCTCATTTTTGGCAACAAGTTACCTAACCTTTTCTTTAAATTTAGCTCCTCAGCTAAAATGTTATATGAGTGGACTATACTATAACTTAACCATGTACAGTATTTGTGAATCTGGGCTCTAGAATAACTCAGACAAATATATCAATGTATATTTTCACAAATCCAAGTGGTTTTAGTACTGATAGTAACAGGGAAATTGAAGTGATTCACTGTAGATAACGTTTTCTCCCAACTATAACTCACTGATGTTGAAAACAAATAGCTAGATAAGAAACAGACCAGCTTCTTGCTTAGCTACAATTGTCACTTATAGTAATACTAGGTCTACAACCCACACCAATAGCTACTAGCTCATAGAATCCAAAACCTGCACATTATCACTCTTGTTTCTGGGTAAAATGTCCTTTTAATTAGAAACAACTTATTGTTATGCTTCTGGTAATCTATATCTTAACCATGTTGCAGGGATATTTGGAACAAGCAGTGCACGGTAGCCCACCGCCTCCTCCCTAGTTGAGATGGACTTGCATCTTTGTGAAAACTCTGTCCCTAGCAGAAGTTGGGTAATGTCACAGACACACTGAGATTGGAGATGGACTCAGAACTGAAGATGTTGATGAGCTCACTAGAAAAATCAGTGAATAAATCCTAAATTCATTTTACTGAATGTGTACTGTAGTTGACTGTCCCTCGAGATCTTGTTCTTTTTGGATTCTAGCCTATCCAATAAAATCTAATTGCATTTTAATTTTGAAATATCGATAGGGTTTCATAGTTTTACAAATAGTAACGATTTAACTTACTTCCGATAATATGCTCAAAACCATTAGATATTATGGTATTGAAACAACATTTTCTCGACAGACTACATGTTATATTCCACCTAAGCACTAAAACCTGTACCCATTGCAAATGAGAGCTTTCTGATTTAAATTTACAGTATTGCCAGAGTCTTGCTAATTACAAGTTTGACTATCCTGGCGGCAGGTTCAGGAACAACTTTAACAGTAATAGTTCAAGAAAGTATTATCTACATCTAACGTGTAAGTGGGTGTTTGGATAAATAATTTACTCTGTACTCAAACTAAGGAAAAGTTTATGTTGGCCATTGGGTAAGATTACAATATTTTCATTGAGCCAAGCACTTTTCCATCAAATTATAATACTATAAAGCCGGTTGTACAGGTGACTAGGGACTGAATGAGTATATGTTTAGGCACTATGCAGCATGCTACCTCTCTCAACCATACATTATTTTTTAAGCTCTTGGTGTGAAACCTTCGGGAAATATCTAAAAACATTCCTTTTTTAAGGCTCTGAAAAGTTGCCGGCCAAAAAAGATAGCGTCTGAACTGTATATAAAATGTATGTGTATGTATAAAAAAGTTTTAATTTGTAAACCCTCCAAAATACGAGGCCGCAGGCTGAGTTGGGGCCTGGGTGGCCGCAGCCCCCCGCGAGCCCGAAGGGCAAGTATGAAATATACTGCTGTTAGCTATTTTGTATGAAACAGTACCTGCCGGAAAAGAAGTTTGTCAGGAACTCTTGGAAGTACTTTAGCTCTGTACTCACGTCTTTAAAAGAAATAATCGGATGACCTTTTTATAAATCACCTTGGTGCTACCCTTCGTGACCACCAGCAGGACAAATGAATTCCCAGGAACTCGAGGGTGTACCTGAATGTGAGTAGGTCATGAATTTTTCAAGCGTGAAAACCTAGACTCAAATGAAAACTTCTACACCTGAATGTTAGATCCCTTGTGAGAATCATAAATATCTCCCTTTCCGTCAGCATGGAATTTATAAGCGGAGCAAACTACTCAAGAAAAGGAATAAGAGTAAAATGGCATTAGAAACTGAGGAAGCAAACTGCCCTCGAATATGTATATAGAATGATGGTTAGGAAGTCACATTAAGCTGATGGTCTATTCCATTGGTCGTTGGGCTATGACCCAATCTGGGAATAGTCTGCCCTAGTTTGTAAAAGGCTACATGTAATCATCCACCTCATCACACTAAAGCGGGTTTACACTGGAGTTAATAACACGAGTTATTAACAAAAGCTATTAAAATAACATAATCGCCCACAAATTTCTCCTAACAAAAGTTAATAGCTCGTGTTATTAACTGAAAATTCCTTGTTATTAACAGAATTCATGTTATTCATCAAGAGTCAGTAAAGATCAAAGGAAATTTGTTATGTTATTAACAAATGTTAATAACACAAGTTATGATCTCTTTTAGCGCACTAACTTTTGTTAATAACAGATCCCTCTCTTCTCCAGGAGGGCGCCCTGCATCTGCTGCCACTACAAGCGATTTATC
This sequence comes from Matsumurasca onukii, assembly GCA_018831715.1. Taxonomy (NCBI): domain Eukaryota; kingdom Metazoa; phylum Arthropoda; class Insecta; order Hemiptera; family Cicadellidae; genus Matsumurasca; species Matsumurasca onukii. The sequence continues at coordinate 2,020 of JAHHFQ010000050.1, read as the reverse complement.
TATGAGCCTGCTTATTGAAAAAAACTTATGCCCAACTGTAAATACTCGATTTTTACTATTTAAATACATTGTTTACATGTAATTATGAATGTTGTACACTTCATTTCCTGTTCATAGTCTGGTATGTAATTTACTTACCCTTACGTTTTCTTTGAAGCAATCAATCATCTAAGTATTGTGATTTGATATTTTAAATAAATACTCTAAACTTGTAAATGAGTCCCCTGTAGCTAAAACGCCGGTGACAGCTAATCTTTCTTTTACTTCAATAGCTTTTCTGAAGTTGGTGTCCTGTTTCCAAATTCTGTGCCCTACCATTCGATCAACCACTCAACATCACAGCTGGTCATGTGGAGAATTCTTGGCGCTTCCCTCACACCTTAGCAGTGGCGTAGGTGCAGTGGGGGGGGGCGGAATATCCCCTAGGAATGACAGGAGGCCACACAGGGAAACCGAAATATAAGTGCGGAAATGCGTGAATTCTGGGTATGTCGGAAAAAATCGGCCCTTATATGGTGTTGTGGGCATAATTAAGTCCTCGAAGCTTACAGGCGGGTATGGCTGTCGTCAAATGCATTTAGCCCTTGAAAGCGGCTCTTGGAAAGTACCGTGGGTTAAAAGCAATCGGGCGCCTCAGGTGGACATCCTTATAGCATTACCGCAGTAAAGGCGTCAGGGAAGGGTCCGGACTTCAAACTAGGATTGGTACAAACTGCGGTAAAGCGGTCCTCTCTCGACAGTTACCGGAAAATGTTTATATTGCGGGAAATAGCGTGAATTTTACCAAGCTACTTCTGGTACTTATTTTACTAAGGAATAAAACTATTGACCAATGAGCAATAAAATGCACCTCAGATGATGTGAATTTTCAAATTTTCGGACACCCTTTGTTGGCTTTTAGTGGCTGAGCCTTGATTCAAGATGGCGACTAAAATGTTACTACTCTCTGACTGAATAAATGTTTACTGATATCTCAGGAATAAATAAGTGACAGTAAAACATCAAAATAGCCTATCTACTTGAATCACATCTGAGATATGGACTGGTAGTTTGAAGGAAATCACAACTTCAAATCCTTATTGTTCAAAAAGGGCTGTAAGACACTGAAAACTGACACCTCAGAGATGCCTTCAAAGAACTTAAAATGTGAATTTTTCTTTACATTCGGCAATCCTTTACACCGTGAATGGGTAACTAGACTAGGAGGCCTTAAATACAGATTGCCACTTCATGCTGGCGTACTACATGAGTCTCTCAAGAAAAAGCCTTCCTATAGAGGTGCCATTTCTACAACTGCCTGGGTATTTGAAGATGCTACCAGAAAAATCCTTGAAGACATCTGACAAATTGGCTCCTGGAAGATCCATCTACACCTGTTGAATTGAGAAACTGACTAAAACTTACTGTAACTGATTTATTTTTGCTTTAACTGTACTCTATGTATATGTTAATAAGATGGTTGATTTGATTTGATTTGACTAACATAACAAAACTGATAGCACAAAATAGTTGATAACTCTCTGTTACTAATTTTTGATAATAACTGCGGTTAATAACAAAGTTAGCTAACTTTCTGTTAACTCTGGTGTAAACCCGGCTTTACTAATCATTCCATATTCACCTTCTCAAAAGAGTGGTCAGTGTCTCAAAGAAGAAAGAATTCATTGAATGCTGTAATTTATTGGAATTATCATTTTATGTAATATTGATGTTGTCATCCATTAAGTCAGTTATTGTCTTTTAACATTACATAAATGCAATAGACATGGTCAATGATGTTAATTTATAATAATTATTGAACATTGCAAATATTAAAAAATTCTTTTGAACTATAAAATGGGTTAAGTATTAACCAGTCATATAATATTTTTTAAAATATGTTGAGAGGCAACAGCTTAATATCATTATTTACTTGGTTATACATTTTAGACTTGTAATACTATGGCTATTTGTACATTTATTTAATCAACTAAATGGAACAACTGCTAAAACTATGGTTCACAGTATTATAACTATGGAC
>JAHHFQ010000049.1:0-27751 GCA_018831715.1 Matsumurasca onukii | reverse complement strand
ATGGTGTAAACTCTGCGCTGCATAAGGGCTGGGAATCTATTTTACAGCCCAGAGGGAAATTTTTAAACAAATACATGGTTTCTGAGAATGCAGAAAAAATTAGTTTAAGCATGCATTGCATTACATAATTTTGTGATGGTTAAAAAACAATGAAGTCAAACGTTCTTCCTAGCATGTATGCTGATTGCAAAGATGAAGATGGAAAATGGCATGATAGCTTATGGAGAAATCAAGTTAACAACACTTTCATCAATCTAACCGTGTTCGTCTCACTACGTTGGCAAATTTCGGTAATAAAAGATACCTGCTTCGGGATTAATTATACAACAAGATTCGATAAGTAAAGTTCTTTTACCTACATGCGTCTTATGCGTATAAAAAATAAACCAAAGAAAAGGTGGATAATACTAAAATAAATGAAAAACCAATTCTTGGATTGATATAACATGTTTTTCTTAATAAGTTTTTTTTTTACCAAGTTCTGGTTCCGTAGGTCGATGAGTAACTGGAATGTGTAGATTTTAAACTCGTCTTGTACGTCCTCTACCAAAAACGTCAGCATTTCTACTACTGTATGAGCAGATCGTGTTGTGTGGGGACCCGTAATAATATGAACGGCTATCCGTTGCTCCTTTTGCAGCTGTTTCTTGGTGGCAATGATTCAAAAATTCTGAAAATGTCTCAAAAGATATGTCGTTGAGCCAATCAGCATTGTTCTTATGGTTAATCAGTCTTATGTAGGTTCAAAGAGTTCTGAATCAAAAATTTAGTACAAATTAAAATCAATGACAATTTTTTATTACCGCCGGAGTGTTGGAATTAAAATATTACCACAAAATTTCTCCTTACAAAAATTTTGTTTCCTATTTTATTTCAGAATTACAAGAGAATATAAAAAGAACAAAGAATAGTTACGTCAAAAAATAAATTTTATTTTTACCAAGCAAATGATTGTGTTGAAATTCATATAGGTTGTTATCCACCTTTTTCAACACCGAGCTTTAAGACTTCAGGGACTCCATGTACTCCCACTATATGGAGCATCTTCTTTCCGTAGCTCTGTACGTAGGCAGGCTTATTCTTTTTTGTGTGGCAGTCTGTAACCTAAAAAATAGTTTCAACAAAACTTCTACATGAAAATTAGGCTAAATAGTTTACATTTGACTGTCTCTGTAGCTAGTTACCCAAGCCTTCTCCTTTGAAATCAGGTTTGCAGTAAGATTTCTCAGATTTTAAAAGAGACTTTTCTGCCTCTCTACGCTTTCGATTAATGTAGTTAAATCAATTTATCAGTATTAACCAAGTCAAAACAAAAATAAAAGTATATTGGAAGTTTGAAATCTCAAACTTATATTACTTAATATTAAGATGCTTATATTGAGTCATTCAAATGGTAAAGGAGCTATGTTCTATAAGTTGAAGAAGTTGAACTAAACTTTCTGACATGTCATTTAAATTACGTTCCATAAGAGTATGCAATTTTACTCATTTACATATGCGCGAATATATCTGCAAATATCCATTAAAATTCAGCCTGAGGTAAAATAATATAGGTCTTTAAGATGATAATTTGGGATTTGAACTAAGGATTTCTTATTCATCTCACTTAAATTCGATCGTTATTTGCTTAATATAAAGAATTTATGTTCAACTGTTTCAGTCTAGTATGATGCTTTTGAATAAAGATCTTCAATTGCATCTATTGATAGAACGTCTCGCCATCCAGAATTGGTAACAATTTTGCTATGAGCAAATTGCGATTTTTCTAGTCTTTGTTTATTTTTGTCACTGTTGGGAAAATGATACTGTGTCATTATCTGTCATCAACATCTTTCAAACAATCAAAAGCTCTTTAACATGCCAAAATCATCTACAAGTTTGTTTGGAAGGGAATTAGTGAAATGTAATTAAAACAAAATTGATACTTCTATTGCTCTGTCCGCTATGCTTTAGTAAAAGAGTCTCAATTTCAATGTCTAGGAATTAGTGAAGACATAAGCAGGGCAGATTTTTTAATTATAATTCGTAGTGTTGTCACTTTTTGTTTCGAAGATATTAGCTGACGATTAAGAAGGCTCACAGCTTTTACCTGATCTGTGGAACGCTTCTGTAATAATATGCAATCCGCTATGTTTTTTGACAAACAATTATACATTCTTTTAGCCATGAAGTCTGAGAATGTGTTTTTATCAATTTGATGTGAAAACAAAGAACGTGTCGGATATTGGCATAGATGCAGTAGACATTGTAAAATGTACAAAAATATCTCTTAATGAAAGGTGCCAAATGCTTTGAAGCATAATGAAACGATTTCTAAAATACTAAGTTGACCTGGTACTGCTGGACTTAAAAAACTCTGCTTTCTATTTAATTAATTTCAATTTTGAGTTTTTAGATATTCGCTCAACCGACCAAAGAAGTAACTACACAAACTTTAGTTATGCCTTCTAGTAATTCTGTTTTAATGAATCTATACGTATTCCTTCACATCCATTTATACTTAATCCATTAAGAGATCTTGGTGGTGTGATTTGGATCCGTTAGGCTGAGGACGGCAAAGAAATTTGCTAGAATTTTCCAAGGTTTACATGCTTGATCCTTCCTCGATATGGCCTGGAGGACGTGGTTCACCTGGGAATCCTGATCCAGACCATTTCCAACCACCGGGTGAATTTAAAAATTATTTTAATTAAACAAAACAAATGTTAATTGGTTTTAAAAATATTTTATGGAAATAAACAAAGCAGCAAAGTAATCGATTGTAAGTTTAATGGAATTTCCTTCTGAGATTCAGAATTGTAGTAAATTGTAATTAGGGAGGTGTTTTGAAAATTTAAAACAAGTTGTAGTTTGTACGCTCTTTGCATAATTTTTGTTCTTTTGCAAAGATGATTACTTTTCGGTATTTTTTAAACATTTTATCAAAAACTTGGAAAATTTTATCAGTTTATCAGTTACGCATTTTGGAAGTTCATGAAACAGACGAGCTTTTGAATTAGCTTCGTCCTTTTGACAATTATTTTAAATTTTTTAATTGCAGTTATGAATCTCAGAAGAAAACTTCATGAAACTTACAATTCGATTGCTTTAAACTGCTTTGTTCATTTCCGTAAAAACTACAATTAATATTTGCTTTTGTTTGATTAAAATAACTGATCAGGATTAGGATTTCACGGTGCACCACGTCCTCCAGGACCATCATGATCATATCGAGGAAGGCGTCCAACATTAGTCGAAGTGACATTTGACGTTTATTTGCTTACAACTTAGGTTTAGGCTTAAGTGTGAGTTATTTTGCAAAAGGTAATCTATTATTTTTTTTGTTGGTGTGATTTAGATGATTTAGCTGGAGCCGTTGAAAATTTATTGACACAAGAAAAAGATTGAATTGCAATTTGAAATTTTTTTTGCAGTACTAGTTTTAAGGCGATCGTGCATTTTGCCTGTTTTTCAACTCTTTTTTATATTAGCAATGCTTAAAAATAAATAAGCTGTTTAATGAAAGCAACTAAGGGTTTATGTTGGAAGATCTTTATATGATATTAAGCTTCTGTCGTGTTTCTTCGATACAATTAAACAAAGGAATACAAAAGATTACTTACTATCATTAAATAAAACTTGATATTCAAAATTTGATTGGAACAAAGATCAGCTCAAATGTTCAAAGAAAGAACAGACAAAGAAAGAGCTGACGCAAATGTCAAGTCATACTTTTTACATCTCATTATTGAAAAATGATTAATAATCATTCATTCACAATAACTGATACATTGATTAAGCAGCGCCTACAACACCTGCCTTTTAAATTTATTGATCACGTTCAGGCTGATCGGCATCCAACGTCAATCTTCGTGGAAGCCTTCGACATCTAGAACGTTCATGGCTAGAAACGTTCAGTTGTTGTTCAGACCGTTCAATTGGGTCTGATCCAAGCCCAGCCAGCTCTTTGGAATTTTTCTTCACCTTTTCAGACTTACGCCGATTGCACTTGGATATTGATTTCTTGATTGCCAATCAATGAGGTGGCATGTTTCAACTTAATAATTCGCTATTAAGATATACAGATAACAGAATAACAGATAATGTCATGAGAAAGACAGATTATTTTTGGTCTCTATCTATTGTTTTTCGACATTTTTTAACTATCAACACGTGCGCTGAAATAGTTTTCATGTAATCTTTCAATAAATAAATAGTATATATAAGTTAAATGTAATAAATAATATAAAAATAATATCAAAGTGGGCATTTTGAATTTAGATATAAAAGATTTGGAATACCACAAATGGTGACCCCTTGTGATCACGGGCGATTAAATTTTACCCGTAATATCAAGCAACTGAACCATATACTATACAGCCAATCAAGAAATTGCAGTTTGCAAAGTACCACGACAACAATGTACACGTAGGGGTCAGAAACGATACGATAAAACACCTTTTCAGGCATCATACAGGGACCGTATAAAGTGTTGGACAAAAACTCTCAAATGGATTGCAAAAAAATTAATATAAATATTCGACGCCTATGACAACCAACGACATTTTACCTCTTCTGGATTACCAACCAAATAAAAGAAAGAGAAAAGCAGGGTTTCCATCTCCAACCAACCACCACAAATTCACATTATACCATCAACTAGAAAACAATGCAGGAGACAAGTTAGGCTACCTAAACGCTGAATTAACTCGTTCGCGTCGTTCACTGGAGGTTATGTGGCGGTTCTGCAACATATAGTGGCAGCATACATATCATGCTTTTGAAATATGAAAATAAGAATAACAGATAATGTCATGAGAGACAGATTATTTTTGGTCTCTATCTATTGTTTTTCGACATTTTTAACTATCAACACGTGCGCTGAAATAGTTTTCATGTAATCTTCCAATAAATAATAGAAATAGTATATAAGTTAAATGTAATAGATAATATAAAAATATCAAAGTGGGCATTTTGAATTTAGATATAAAAAATTTGGAATACCACACATTGTTCACACAAAATTGCAAAGGATTGGTACTGGTTTAGAAAGAGACCATAGCTGTATCAGTTTGACAACTAACGATCTATCGAAACAAAATATTTAATTTAATAACATACGTTCGAAATGGCTGTTCAGTGGAACGAAGAAATCGTGCTTTTTAAATAGAAAGAATTCAACACACTGAATTCATTATTGGAATTGTACAAATTCCAATTACAAAAATTAATTTCACAAAATATTTTGAAATAAGTTGGTGGAAGACATAAATAAATTACTTAGTTCCACGCAATCTTGTCACTATAGTAAGGGAAAGCATGTTCGTTTATCAGAATTCTAACATTTTATTTAAATAAGATATTTATAGGTGATTTGGTTCGCAAGTGGAATAACTAAAGGTCATATCATATGACCGAAAATTTAAAATTCCTCAAGGATAAAGAAAGTGGAGCAAGTGCTGAAGACGTAGAAATGGTCAAGAACACTTAAAATTCAAGTCCAAGTTAGATTTTCAGTCTTCTACTGTTAAACCAACGCCTTCAATTAACAATTTCAGCCAAAACAGTTTGGATGTAAGTAAATTACATCTACCGGAAAATTTATTTTATAAAAATATTTTTTGCCTTAGGTTTTGACTAGCGCTGAACAGAACATAAATTTGAATGAAAAATTGTTTAATTGCCATGGGGATGTAGATGACGACAGATTGACAACATCGACTCCCATGTTTACGGATGTTTTGTAGTATCTACCAAAATCACCAATAGATAAAATTTTCATTCCAGTTTTAGTGAAAGTGACACAAATAAGCGTCCGAAACATACACAAAAGATATTCTAGACACATACTTGCAAATAGATGGAAAGAGCCAAATTTTTCCAATCGTATTAAACTTACAAGCTCAACAATTAAATCGAACCTGTAAATAAATGAAAGTTTTGGTTTTGTTATTTCAAGTTGAGTTTGTGTTATTCATTACATTTGATGTATTTTTGTGTAAAGTCAATCAAATATTTTTAAAATGTTTCTTATTGCTTTTCAAAATTTGTTATTTTCGTTTTTCTGCTCCACTGTAGATGTAACTTGTAAAATTATTGCGTATATTTCATTATTGCTGAGACTTTCAATTGATGTCTTTTTTTATTTGCTGTACGCAAAAGTTGTGAATGCAAATGAGTGTAGCACAATCTTTATAGCATCAGCAGGTGCAAGGTTAATAGCAGTGAACAATACTTGAAACCTATTCGTCAAAATCCCAAACGCATTTTCAACAACACGTCGGCTCCTACAGAGCACGTAATTGAATTGTCGTTCCTCACATTGAGTTTCAGATGGGAAAACTGTTTAATTAAATAAGGTGTAACTGCAAAAAGCATCATTTGAAATAAATGTAAATGGCGAAGTAGCGAGTAAAGGTAAGTGGGAATATGCACTGCTTTCAATCGCATATTTTAAATCAGACCTGGCCCATACACCAGCATCACCTATCCTACCATTTATCCCAACATCGGCGTATATAAATCGGTATTGTTCATCTGCGATAGCCATTAAAATAAAGGAATGAATACCTTTGTAGTTATAGTAAGTTGATCTGCCTTTATTCATTGCTTTTATTCTGCAGTGCTTACCTGTCATTTTAAAATTATTTGGTAAATCATTTATTTACTTTTATATTTATACCATCTATGGTTCCTAAGCAGTTTAGGAAACCCCAGAGCTTGTTAAAGTCTTGCGATGTTTTTAGCCAATCGCTTTCAGATGCAGAAGTCTACAAAAATCATCCTTTAAAACTTTGTAGAGGGCAGGAATGGTTTCCTTCAAGATCCTTGATATTGTCGACTGCTGAATGCGGAACGGAAGTTAGAGGGATGTTTGTGTTTCGCCTGAAATTAAAAGTTATGCATAAAGTTGTTTCATTTTTCATAATTACCCGCAGTTAAATATCTCAGCGTTAATTGCAGCCGTTCTGCTGGTCCAATGCAATTTCGGAACATTATATTTTTTTTTCAATTAATGGCCGCACTTTTCCACAATTAAAGTGAACTGTGGTGGCGTCATCCTCAAAACATTTTGTACAAATTTGTATCCTCGCATTGGATCTCCTTCAGTAATTTATGACTGAACCCTGCATAATAATTCATTATTATTTGTAAATTATCTTCAGTTTCCTTCGCAGAGCCAACCAGCAGAAAAAATTTTTTTTTTTATAAAGGCAAAGTTGCAAATATGTTAATTAAATTAGCAACAACAATTAACAACAGCCAGATTTAAAAATTCTTCATCCATTTTATTTTGGAAAAATAACTGAAATTGATCAATCTGTAAAAAAAAAAAATGAAGCAGTTACTGAAAATGCACATAGAATTTCATTTTCAGTGATTGTTGCATGCATTGTTGTATTTATGGTTCCTAGTATTGGTAACTTACTCCAATGGAAATTTTATATGAAACATCTTTCATACTGCTCTCGCTGCGTTGAAATAGGAAGAAAAAATGCAGTGTCATAACAGCATTAAGTGAGACAATATAGATCGTTTATGATGAAAATTTGGGAATTAAGCATTTCTTTCTCACCTCACAAAAACTCGATCATTATTTGCTCAATATAAAGAATTTATACTCAATTGTTTCGTTCTAGTTTGATGCTCTTATGAATAAAGATCTTCAAACTGCACACTATTTATTAATATCAGCTCTTAGGCGAGAAACACATTCAAAGCGATGCGCTCTGCGGTGATTGTCGCTTCGCTTTATCGAACCCACTCAAACCGAAATAATGGGAAAATATGCAACAAACCACAAAATTGACAAGTAACTATCCTATAGTTCTGTTATACAAAATACTTCTACTAAAATTGTATTTTTCATGGAAATTTCGGGCTATTCATTTTGCGCACACAATTAATTCTGCAACCACAACTACAGTTGTCACTAACGCGAAATGAAACACATTTGATGGCATTTTCGACGAGGTTTGTTTCTTATTGTGAGAACATTTAACGTATTTGTCAAAATTTGCAACCGGTTGAGAATTTTGCAACTAAGCTAAAGTATATGTTGTTCTGGGAGGGTTACAAAAGTGACAATTCGCTTAGTTTATATTTCAACTGTAAACTGTGAGCAAACGCTTTCTCTATATATTTTATGGAAATGTTAGCCACTAAGGTTGGGAGCTAGATCCAAATGATCTGTTTTAAAAATGCGATTTTATAGTTGATGTGTTTTAATGAAGCAGTTGGAGCATGTATGGCAGCTTTTAGCCAATCTAAGGAATAACGCCGGGCATCTGTAATTCAAATTCGGCTATTATTGATCTGGATCGACTAATATTTACAGATAGGATCGTTTGTTTGTTTCATTTGTGCCTATGTGTAGGGTGTATCACGAATTAGCCAACTAACTAATCCTAAAGTTGCGTCTAGAGTAAAACATTTCGGTCGTTTGATAAACTTTTACACTTGTAGGAGACTTTGAATAACAGAAACTCATTTGAAATATGTAGAGCGATCGAAATCGCCATAGATACTTCAATATTTTCATTTAAATGCAACTTTAAATCAAATAGTTTTAGCTCCTTTTAGCTCCAGATCCCAATTTGAACGTTGGTTGGTTTGGTTATAATTCATTAAAAGCCTGTCTCACAAGGCCTTTGGAGAACACAAACATTAAAAACCCAATTGTAGCGCGCGTATTGAATAGCAGTGCTACCATCAGTTTAGATATAGCTGTCACTTTATTTTTAGATGCCGGGTGACATTTGACGTTTATTGTTTACAACTTAGGCTTAGGTTTAAGTTTGCGTCAATTTGCAAAAGCTAATCTATTACTTTTGTTGCTGTGAAAATTTATTTTGCAAGTATGCAATTTCAATGAGCTGATTATCTATAAAATGATTAAGCTGAAGCCATTTAAACTTGGTTTTGATTCAAGCCCAGCACTTTATTATTGATTTCGATGGTAACGTCAATTGGATTTAATATATCCGCTAAAACTTTTCAGATTCCGGGTTTGGAATATCAATTTTTGAAAAGAATTGGTTAAAATATAAAATTTTTTATGTATATGCCAGAGTTGCAACTCCTTTCCGGTTTTGAAACTACTTTTAGAATTATCTGGGTCACAAAATCTTTCTTTGTGACAAACTTCTACAATTTCCACAATAATGACTTCTATACATCAATAAGTGTCTTGTTCAACTGAATGATTCGTTGACAAGATAAGTTAGCTTACATTTGTTGTCTTTGTCATAAGTTTCAAGCATGGCTAGCAACCGCGTTCGCATCTCACCATCATTTGAGCTCTTTAGTCAGCATACGAGCATAAGGCATGAATTGATCCAACGAGTGCAATTTGAAACTCTCACATTCCTGTTGATGGTTTCAGCACATGCTTGGAAATCTTCGTTTATGTTTTACTCATTTTAAAACAATTGTAGCGAGTATTAAAAGATGATGTTTGCTTATATACAATTTCTTTAATAAGTCAACAGTATCTGAAAATTTATATCACGTGGTTTTATTGGAATGATGATGTTTGCTTAACGTCTGAAACAAAGATCGTCAAGGTTTCGTAAAATAGCCTCACTCTGACCCCATCATCCAATTCTTTACATTCGATTAGAAAAATATCTTCATACCGTTCGTACCATTCGGTAAACGTTACACCATTCTCTGCGTCGTAAATGAATTTTCTAAAGCCATATGACAAGGTTTTTATGATTTTATCAATGGATGCCTTAAATTCAACCAAATTTCCTGGTTAACTTTTGTTTGTTTGCTGCAGTATGGTCAAAGTGCTGATTGTTGTGCAAACATTTCTTTTACTGATCGGAGAACGCATCCATTCTCGTCGCCGATTCCTGTCTTGATTCTTCGATAGGATTAAACAAAGAAATACAATAGATTAACTAGTTATCATTTGATAATACTACTATTCAAAATTTGATTAGAACATAAATAAACTCAACTGATCGAAGCAAGAATAAAGAGAGCTGGCACTGTTACAATAATTGATACATTGATTAAAGCTGCGCCTACTCTTTAAAATATATTGGTAGGGTCCAGACTGATCGGAATCCAACGTCAATCTTCGTGGGGCCTTCGACTTCTAGAAGCGTCCATGGCTAGAACGTTTTAATTCTTGTTCAGACGATTCAAGTTGGGTCTGATTCAAACACTTTATATTATTTAAAACAATCGGTTAAAATATAAAAACTTTCATGTATTTACTGGAGTTGCAACTCCTTTTCGAAACTAGTTTTAGAATTATCTGGGCCACAAAGCGTTCTTTGTCACCAACTTCTCTACCATTTCCACATTTATGACTTCCATAACAGCACGTCAGCGTAGTGTAATCCGTCCACCGCAAAATCAGCAGGGTTCCTTTCAATTTCTTCCTCGCCTTTTCAGGCTTATTCTGCTTGCACAGTAGGTGCACGACGATGTTCAAACGGTGTTTCCCGTCACCGGGTCTGGTGATCTGCCGTCTGACGTAAGTAAGGTATTTATTGGGATGACCCGCTTGATTTGGATCTCCCAAATAGAGATGGATGCCCCTAATGCCATCTGTGTTGCCAGGATTGTTGTTTATCGATACCACAACAGTTCGACCAGGTGCTCTGATAGTCATCACCCTGCTTGAAGATTTCGGTAGAAAAACTGAGTCGGAATCTCCTGTATGCGTTGCGGACAATGCACATCCGCTTCTAACTTATCGTGAAATGCAGATACCATGGTATGGATGATTACAAGCTGTGATATAGGGCCGCTGACTTACGTCGATATCGTGTTGACAAATCGTACAGAAAAGTTGCGTAGAAGTACATAGATGGATCATATTACTACTCGTAGCCGTGATATAAAATAATTTTTACCAATGATCGACTTCGTATGAAGGTTAAACCAAACAAGGAGTGAAGAGATACTGGGAAAAAATTGAAATATTCAAAACTGTATTAACAATTACTCAAATGCTAGTTAATTACAAAATTTGTTACATAAAAATAAATTATTATTCCAACGATATTTGGTGTCTGCTAAATTCGAAAATCATTAAAGTAAAAATATCGACTATTGAAATTGTGTTGAAAAAAAAATGCAATCAGGATATCTCTCTGGCTGAGAAGCAACCAATTAATAAAGTGCAAAATGATTTGAAAATTCAGCTTATTTAAAATGCAACTAACCGCAAAATTAGTTTTTAGAAAAACAAATCGTGAATAAATCAAAAAATATCAGAATTTAGTTTAGCACTTGGCGAAAGGCGAAGAGGTAGCAGACGATGACTTGGCAAGATGAAAGATGGTGGCAGTAGAGGCTGATCGGCATGACACAAGTGAGGACATCCTCCCTGAGACAGTTAAAGATCTCTCCGCGAAAATAAAATGTAGTTAAAAATGAAAATTTGAGCCGAATTTGCGAATTGAATTAGAATAGTTAGTATTCAAATGGTGCGACACGCAATTAATGGTAGTCGAATTTTATTAATATGACATGTCATGAATAAGAAAAGATAAGTATTATAGTGGGCATCCGTTAGATCTACTTTGTATGTATCCATAAAAATTGCCTCGCCCTGCTTGGAATGTGTAGCCGATACCAGTCAGCTCACGTAATTAAAAACAGGTGAACAACCATGTACTTTTAAAATGACAAATCGAGGAAAATATCTGCACTGACTGACTGAATTGCAGCGAGACCTTGGATGAGTATCCATAGAAATCTAAATCTCATAATTCATAGCAAACTCGATTCAATTACAGACAACCACAGGTAGAGAGGAAAGAATTGATGAAGAGTTATTAATCTGAACTTGTATCAACGAGTATCCAGCAAATACTAGAGGCCGTATTTCCAAAGTTTCACGATCAAGAACATAAAACTTATCGATAGTCCGATGAGAAAGATGAAGAAACGAAATCGCGCGAGAGAGAGAATGTAGCTACCAGTCACAGAAGGTGAACTGATCCTGTAGCCGATAGAGACCGTAACTATGCTTCCAATAGCAACTCGAGAAATCCTGAAATTAACCAAAAATTCGAATGTCGAAATTACCATCAGAAACACCCAATCGTAATAAATTTACACGAAAATTTCAAAAATTCAGAAAAATTTCTTCGTTTTAATGAATTTCGAGAAATCTACCAAGATTTTGCTGCTGTTTGGGCCCCACGTTGGGACCCAATTCTGTAACGAACGGTCCGCTTTGGTCAGCTGAAGGCTCGAATGACCTTTGATGCTTAGGCAGGCGCTCGTGCTTGCACTTGCGCGGCTTAAGCTCAGAGAAAATGGGGCGTGTTCTTGCCCAAGCATCTCCTCCAAATGATATACTACTTTATTGAATCCCACAAAATAATTTCACGAGCAAAAAAATAACAACAATAAAACCAAAAATTTTGCCGAATAGACAAATTCCTATCAAGCGTTCATATAAAAAAAAAAAAATTGGTGCTACATCATTCACTACCCCATCTATCCAACTAATTTAAACATCATAGTACTGAACTTATAATAGCCTTTACAGTTTATCGAAACAAAAATTAGGGAAAAAGGAAGAATAAAAAATTAAACAAAAATTTATGTTTAATCACCAAAAATCTACTTAACTATATGGGGACTGCCCTACCTAATTGCGTGTGTAATAAGGGGTCTCTCTTCCAGTTACAAGGTTCAGTTCCAATGACTATGTGCGAGTAAATTACACTACTAAAAGTACATTTTCAAAAATGTTCTTAGTTTTCAAAAGGTGAATTCAAAGAAAACTTAATTCAATTTGTGAAAAATCAAAAATAATTTTAGAAATTTTTCTTTGTTAATTTCAAAAATTTACATTCAATTTGGGTACAATTCAGACTAATGTGAACAGTTTTATTCCTCGCTAATTGCTCAATTAGTCTATAAGCGAGAGTCTGCTGCAATCAATATATTGCAAATTTATTTACCAATTAAAACAAAATAAATTAATATTTGGAAAAAAATTAGTAATATATATGCAACTTAGAGTACAACAATATGAGAGAGCATCCCACGTTGAAGATATAAAAAACAGATTTTACCATAAAATTTAATAATGTAAAATTTTAAAAATAATTTAAACTTAGAATAGTTCAAAAAATCTGGCTAAAATTTAGAGGATTTTATGGAAAATGTGCTAAATTATTAAGTACCAGATTCTTTTAGATATCTTTTTTCATGTTTATCTGCAATCTAATTCACTGTGGGCTGTTTACTTAACATTAAAAATTTAAATTTCGAAAGTGGATATTTTATAAATTTTTTTGAAGAACTTAACCATTCAAATTATTTAAATTTAAATTTCACGTACCGTATTTTGAAAATAACAAAACAAGTTATTTATTTTTCTTTTTCCTTCTCTTTCTTTAATATAAAATTTGAATTACTTATTAATTAATTTTGATTGACTTTTGCATTTAATAAAAAATATATATCGACAAAATTTTGAACTAGTTTCTACATTTATGTGAATGCAGTACAAATATAAATTTAATCGCATTCAACATGTAAGGTAAATGATTTTCAATTTAATAATAATACAAAAAATTCTTTTCATTTTACTTTGATAAATAAAAGTTTAAATGTTAGATATAATTTTATGAAATAAAATAATATTTTAAGTTTAGATTTAAGATAATTATTTGAGGTTAAAAGCACGTCCTATCTTTATAATATAATTATTACATCTACATACGTTCTTTATATATATATATATATATATATATATATATATATATAATATATATATATATATACATATATATATATATATATATATATATATATATATATATATATATATATATATATATATGTTTATATAGTATATTTCTCGTTCGACATTACTTATATTAATTTGAAATGACGTACTGAATTTTCTTAACAAGATATAGTAGAAGCAAAATAAAATATTATTTTAAGTTATGGAAATGAGATAAAGTAGGGTGGTTTCTAAATATTGGATTAATCATTAAGTTTTAAATTTTAGTTAGCGAATGTATGCAATGATCCTAAATTTAGATTTACTTCTTATTTTTGACATGCTGCTTTTAATAGATTTAATTAATTTTTTTCTTTCCATGAAACCTTGATACGGCATCTCTTCACTTTTGAGTCAGCTTGAAATCTTTAGAGGTATTGATGATTCTAGAGTTTTGTAAAGAGTATATTTGGATAACTCCCTTTGAATCGAAAATCGCCGGTCAGTTTAAATATTCAAAATTTCGTAGTTCTAATACGCAGAATAAATCCAGAAAGATGCTTTACACCTCCTCATTGTTGGTTTAAAGACAAAATGCAGCTTTAAACTGTTTCTGTATAGCTTGCAAGGAACTTTCATTCTTTTGTGACACGTCTTAAACTGCATATGATTACAATGCATTTAATTTAAGCTATAGCAACAATTAGCTTCTAGTGACTCTCCTCTATATTATTCAGTATCCTTTCAAATATCAAAAACACTAATTTGATGTTCAGTTAAATTCTATTCCTGGAATTTTGGGATTTAAAAGTATCAATCTTATTGTGTCTTGGTAGCGTTATGTGCGAAACAAACTTTTTTCAATTGCAATATATTTCAGGTTCTACATTTAAAAGCACTTTTAATAAAAAGAAAAAAAAAATGTTTGTAACTAACTATGGCTTAATGGAAATGACGTTGTTCCTGATAAATGAGATTGGTAGTGCCGAAAGGCCATTGAAACATGAGGCGGATGCATTCTTCACCTCAAAGTAGAATTTCGTTGCCAGATTGCGTTTGTGGTGTCTTCTTCCCTTTCCTTTTTTCTTCGTTGAGTCAACTGTTTTACCGATTCGAACCATTTAACTAGGCAAAAAAATTTTAATAAAAAAATGTCTGCGCTTAACAAGCTCTTCCACCATCCTCGTGTTCACTCTTCGACGGGCTCTTTTTTTCTTCTTTTTTCAGGATCCACATTTCCTTTCATCCACATACTCGTTAAGCACTCATCAATCCCCTCACTGGCGAGCAGCCCACCACGTGATGTGTTCAGAGAAGACAAATTTTAATTTACTCTAAGTATGTGGGAGTGATCTCCACTAGATCGGAACCGGACGGACGATTGAGAGTGTTGAAATCTGACAAACTTTCGAGCCAATTAAGTACGATCGAAACGTAAGAAGGTTAATAACCGTGTAGGTTAGCGTATCAGAGAGATACCAAAGTTAATGGCTCCTCTGCTTATCACAATATTTACACCACCACCTATATCACCAATGACAGGCGATAATCGAATGACGTATTATTTGAGAAAGAAAAAAGATTATCAGATAGGAAGCGCAGTGACATCTAAATGCCGACGGACTATAATAGCCTGCGAGTGATAAATGTCGTATATTTGATAATATGACTGTCTCTTAGCCGACATCATGAAGAAAACCAACAAGGCGAAGGAAAAATCAAATTAAACGGATGGACGGATCCGATAACTAAACTGCTTATATTTGTGAAAGAACCCGCGTTGTTTCACATGACTTGCAACTTCATGCAAGTGGTAGGAACGAAGAGTTTAAAAGAACGAATCGCTCGTCGAATTGTGAAGTAGGCGGATTAGTGAGGTGACGATGGATGAGGTTCACGTATCGTAACCATCTATAACGATGATTATGTGATGAACGGAGATATTCTCAATCACGCAATGTCGCTCGAACACAACAATAAAACGCCGTAGCTTGTAAAACTCAGCGATACTGATACATAAAACGATTGTGGTTTTGACAAAGAATTGTTTAGAGCAGGATTTAACATGGTGCTCTACGTGCATTTGTTGCTTGATTAGTGACTTCTTTTACCGCTCCAAGAATTTCAGAGGAAATGGCGCTACAGTTATCTATGTCTATTCTATATAGCGGTTTAGATCAAGAGACAACTCCTTCATGATATCTAAAACTATTTTTCCGAGGGCTTTCCAGTTAATTTACGATCAGCCAGCACATCTTTGTCGGATGCAACAGTTGATGCGTCAACGAATTTTATGAAATCTTGTCGTATGACTCCATCGTGAATATATCAAAGACTGAACGACACTTGGTCAACGTGGGATATGTCTGTTTTCTTATCAAATAAAATAGCAAAAAACCAACTTGGTGAACTCGCTTAATTATTATACTACTTTCATTTCATTTAATTTATTTCGCACATTGTTTAACAAATAAGGACAAATATAAAGTACACTAAGAAAAATTTATAGAAGAAACAAAACAATGAAATCAGCCATTAGTGCATTAATATGCAGTGTCAATAGCTTGGCAATTTAAAACACTAAATATCAATAACCCAAATTAAATTTAATATCTTAAAAAATTAATCTAATTTAGCTTAGTCGTTTATAAAAGAATTAATTAATGGAGATAATGCTAGTAGATAATAAAAGAAAAGAATAGAGTGAAAAGAAAGGAGAAAGTAGATTATTATAATTGAAGACATATAAGAACTATTAGAACGGAGGAAAATCTCAACATCTTTAAAAAATAGTCGAAAAGCCAAGATCTCACTTTTTAAAGGAATATTGTAGCATTCTCAGCAACCTGATCTCCAACGGTAGTTGGTTGAATAATCTGATGGATATAACAGAGTAAAAGCAGTAATACTTCGATGTATTAGCTACAGGCAACGGAATTAGATTTCTCAAGTTATATCTCAAATTGTATTCATTAGAAAAAAATGTAGGATATAGTACTTCTAACATAAAACAACTTCAGTACCTTGTAGAAGAAAAGATGTCTCAGCGGCAAAATGTTTAAGTTTCAGTTTTTAAATAGTAGGAATGAGGGAAAATGTCTATGCGATCCAGTATTCTTCTTAAGGCAGCTTTCTGAAGCCCCTTAATTTAACAAAATTTTTTTTGTAAGCACAACTCCGGTATGACATCAATTTTACCACCTTCGTCTCACTACGTTGGCCAAATTTCGGTAATAAAAGATACCTTGTTCGGGATTAATTGTACAACAACAAGATTCGATAAGTAAAATTTTTACCTACATGCTTCTATGCGAATAAAAACCAAAGAAAAAGGTGGAAAATACTCAAAATAAATAAAACCAATTTGGATTGATGTAACATGTTTTCTTAATAAGTTTTTTGTACCAAGTGCTGGTTTTGGAGGTCGATGAGTAACTGGAATGTGTAGATTTTAAACTCGTCTTGTACGTCCTCTACCAAACTTTTCAGCATTTCTACTGCTGTAGCCATGAGCAGCTCGTGGTATTGTGGGACACAATAAAATATGAAGGACTATCCGTTTTGGTTTGTTTTGCAGCTGTCTCCTTAAATGGCGATGATTCTAAAATTCTGAAAATGTCTTAAACGATATATCGGTGAGCCAATCAGCCAATCGTTAATCAGTCCCATGTAGTTTCAAAGAATTCTGAAGCTAATTAAAAAAGCTCGTCTGTTTTGCGAAACTTCCAAAATTGCGTAATTGATAAGAAAGATAAAATAAACTTTTCCAAGTTTTTGATAAGATGCTTAAACAATACGGAAAAGTAATCATCTTTGCAAAAAAATATTTAAAAACAAAGGATTATGCAAAGAGCGAAAAACTACAACCTATTTTAAATTTTTCAAAACACCTCCCTTATTACAACTTAGGTGAGCGTAGAACATTAAGATGATATAAGGCTTTAAAGCCGAACGCAGATATGGACTTTAATAATTAATATGAGGTAACCAAGTAAGTCGATCATCAGTTGTAATTCCCAAGTATTATACTCTGAAACACACTGGATAGAAAAGCAATCGCCACTATAGGAGAATGACTCAGTATACAAATGATTGTGACAAAGCACACAATTCGCGCTGTACAATTTAAATCTTTTAGAGTGTGCGGCATGAAAGAGGTGTGTTTTGGTCAGCTGGAAGGCTCGAATGACCTTGATGCTTAGGCAGGCGCTCGTGCTTGCACTGCGCGGCTTAAACTCAGAGAAAATGGGGCGTGTTCTTACCCAAGCATCTCCTCAAATGATATACTACTTTATTGAATCCCACAAAATAATTTCACGAGCAAAAAAAATAACAACAATAAAACCAAAATTTTTCCCGAATAGACAAATTCCTATCAAGCGTTCATATAAAAAAAAAAAATTGCGTTGCCAACATTCACTACCCATCTATCCAACTAATTTAAACATCATAGTACTGGACTTATAATAGCATTTACAGTTTATCGAAACAAAATTAGGAAAAAGGAAGAATAAAAAATTAAAACAAAATTTATGTTTAATCACCAAAAAAATCTACTTAACTATGGGGACTGCTTACCTAATTGCGAAATGAGGAGGGTCTCTTCAGTTAAGGTTCAGTTCAATGACTATGTGCAGTAAATTACACTACTAAAGTACATTTTCAAAAATGTTCTTAGTTTTCAAAAAGGTGAATTCAAAGAAAACTTAATTCAATTTGTGAAAAATCAAAAATAATTTTAGAAATTTTCTTTGTTAATTTCAAAAAAATTTACATTCAATTTGGGTACAATTCAGACTAATGTGAACAGTTTTTATTCCTCTCCAATTGCTCAATTAAAACAAAAAAATAAATAAATATTTGGAAAAAAAATTAGTAATATATATGCAACTTAGAGTACAACAATATGAGAGAGCATCCACGTTGAAGATATAAAAAACAGATTTTACCATAAAATTTAATAATGTAAAATTTTAAAAATAATTTAAACTTAGAATAGTTCGCAAAAATCTGGCTAAAATTTAGAGGGATTTTATGGAAAAATGTGCTAAATTATTAAGTACCAGATTCCTTTTTAGATATCTTTTTCATGTTTATCTGCAATCTAATTAACTGTGGGCTGTTAACTTAACATTAAATATTTAAATTTCGAAAGTGGATATTTTATAAATTTTTTTGAAGAACTTAACCATTCAAATTATCTAAATTTAAATTTCATCGTACCGTATTTTGAAAAATAACAAAACAAGTTAGTTATTTTTTCTTTTTCCTTCTCTTCTTTAATATATAAATATTGGAATTAATATTAATTAATTTTGCTTGACTTTTGCATTTAATAAAAAAATTATAAATCGACAAATTTTGAACTAGTTTCTACATTTATGTGAATGCAGTACAAATATAAATTTAATCGCATTCAACATGTAAGGTAAATGATTTTCAATTTAATAATAATACAAAAATTTTCATTTTACTTGATAAATAAAAGTTTAAATGTTAGATATTATAATTTTATGAAATAAATGTTAATATTTAAAATTAGATTTAAGATAATTATTTGAGGTTAAAAGCACGTCTTATCTTTTATAATATAATTACGTTCTTTATATATATATATATATATATATATATATATATATATATATATGTATATATATATATATATATATATGTATATATATATATATATATATATATATATATATATATATATATATATATATATATATATATATATATATATGTTTATATAGTATTTCTCGTTCGACATTACTTATATTAATTTGAAAATGACGTACTGAATTTTCTTAACAAAATATAGTAGAAGCAAAATAAAAGTATTATTTTAAGTTATGGAAATGAGATAAAAGTAGGGTGGTTTCTAAATATTGGAGATTAATCATTAAGTTTTAAATTTTAGTTAGCGAATGTATGCAATGATCCTAAATTTAGATTTACTTCTTTATTTTTGACATGCTGCTTTTAACAGATTGAATTAATTTTTTTTTCTTTCCATGAAACCTTGATACGAGCATCTCTTAAATTTTGAGTCAGCTTAAAATCTTTAGAGGTATTGATGATTCTAGAGTTTTGTAAAGAGTATATTTGGATAACTCCTTTGAATCGAAAAATCGCCGGTCAGTTTAAATATTCAAAATTTCGTAGTTTTAATACGCAAAATAAATCCAGTCTCTTAGCCGACATCATGAAGAAAACCAACAAGGCGAAGGAAAATCAAATTAAACGGATGGACGGATCCGATAACTAAACGGCTTATATTTGTGAAAGAACCCGCGTTAGCCCACATGACTTGCAACTTCATGCAGTGGTAGGAACGACGAGTTTAAAAAAGAACGAATCGCTCGTCGAATTGTGAAGTAGGCGGATTAGTGAGGTGACGATGGATGAGGTTCACGTATCAAAACCATCTATAACGAGGTGATTATGGTGATGAACGGAGATATTTTCAACCGCAATGTCGCTCGAACACAAAAAGACGCCGTAGCTTGTAAAACTCAGCGATACTGATACATAAAACGATTGTGGTTTTGACAAAGAATTGTTTAGAGCAGGATTGTAACATGGTGCTCTACGTGCATTTGTTGCTTGATTAGTGACTTCTTTTACCGCCCAACAATTTCAGAGGAAATGACGCTACAGTTATCTATGTCTATTCATATAGCGGTTTAGATCAAGAGACAACTCCTTCATGATATCTAAAACTATTTTTCCAAGGCTTTTCCAGTTAATTTTACGATCAGCCAGCAACATCTTTGTCGGATGCAACAGTTGATGCGTCAACGAATTTAATGAAATCTTGTCATGACTCCATCGTGAATATATCAAGACTGAACGACACTTGGTCAACGTGGTTATGTCTGTTTTCTTATCAATTAAAATAGCAAAAATTAACTTGGTGAACTCGCTTAATTGTTATACTACTTTCATTTCATTTAATTTATTTCGCAACATTGTTTAACAAATAAGGACAAATATAAAGTACACTAAGAAAATTTATAGAAGAAACAAAACAATGAAATCAGCCATCAACATCTTTTAAAAAATAGTCGAAAAGCCAAGATCTCACTTTTAAAGGAATATTGTAGCATTTCTCAGCAACCTGATCTCCAACGGTAGTTGGTTGAATAATCTGATGGATATAACAGAGTAAAGCAGTAATACTTCGATGTATTAGCTACAGGCAACGGAATTAGATTTCTGTTATATCTCAAATTGTATTCATTAGAAAAATGTAGGATATAGTACCACTTCTAACATAAAACAACTTCAGTACCTTGTAGAAGAAAAATGATACAGCGGCAAAATGTTAAGTTTCAGTTTTTAAATAGTAGGAATGAGGGAAAATGTCTATGCGATCCAGTAATTCTTCTTAAGGCAGCTTTCTGAAGCCCCTTTAATTTAACAAAATTTTTTTGTGCTAATAACCTGGTATGACATCAATTTAACCACCTTCGTCTCACTACGTTGGCCAAATTTCGGTAATAAAGATACCTTGTTCGGGATTAATTGTACAACAACAAGATTCGATAAGTAAAATTCTTTTACCTACATGCTTCTATGCGAATAAAAACAAACCAAAGAAAAGGTGGAAAATACTCAAAATAAATGAAAACCAATTTGGATTGATATAACATGTTTCTTAATAAGTTTTTTTTTACCAAGTGCTGGTTCCGTAGGTCGATGAGTAACTGGAATGTGTAGATTTTAAACTCGTCTTGTACGTCCTCTACCAAAACGTCAGCATTTCTACTGCTGTAGCATGAGCAGCTCGTGGTATTGTGGTATATGAAGGACTATCCGTTTTGGCTTGTTTTGCAGCTGTCACCTGAAGTGGCGATGATTCTAAAATTTGAAAATGTCTTAAACGATATATCGGTGAGACAATCAGCCAATCGTTAATCAGTCCCATGTAGTTTCAAAGAATTCTGAAGCTAATTAAAAGCTCGTCTGTTTTGCGAAACTTCCAAAAATTTCGTAATTGATAAGAAAGATAAAATAAACTTTTCCAAGTTTTTGATAAGATGCTTAAACAATACGGAAAAAGTAATCATCTTTGCAAAAAATATTTAAAAACAAAGGATTATGCAAAGAGCGAAAAACTACAACCTATTTTAAATTTTTCAAAACACCTCCTTATTACAACATAGGTGAGCGTAGAACATTAAGATGATATAAGGCTCTTAAAGCCGAACGCAGATATGGACTTTAATAATTAATATGAGGTAACCAAGTAAGTGGATCATCAGTTGTAATTCCCAAGTATTTATACTCTGAAACACACTGGATAGAAAAGCAATCGCCACTATAGGAGAATGACTCAGTATACAAATGATTGTGACAAAGCACACAATTCTGGCTGTACATTTAAATCTTTTTAGAGTGTGAAAGAGAAAATTAAAATTCCAGCAACGGTTTTCACTAAAAGATGAAAGGATTGGCTAGATTTCTCTCTAACCTCAAAATAAATTATAGCAGAACCCAAATCTTAAAGTTTGCAGATCATGAGATATCAGCAGCCAAGCCGGAGTGTTAGAAGAATGATAGGTAATGGCTAAATCATCGGTAAAACCAGCAACACGAATCTTTACTTTTGATAAATATCCATATATCTAATGAAATAGACCTTTTCCCAATGCATTATTTAACCTGTCTTCACGCAAAATTTTTGGGGTTAACCAAGGTTTCAGAATATGAGCACGATAAGAAAAATTCCAGTGTGAGGTGCAGATCCTCCATGATAGTTAAATTTAGTTATAAAATAATTGTAAGCCTCAGAGCAATCAATCTCATCATAAATCTGTGACCAGTTCTCATCAAAAAGACGTTCGTTTAATCTAATAGTAAATTTTTTCCTTGATCATGAAGAAATTGAAGCACTCCCAATACAAATATTGTTCACATTAAGAACTAGGCCAACCATATTATGATCAAAGATGGTACAGTTCAAGTTAAAATAAATCAACCATTAGGTGCTTTAAAAGCAGATTAGCAACCAATATTTTGGGATTCTTCAGCTCAAACGTATCGATGAATGATTAAAACTAGAAGGCCCCTGCTGGCAAAAAGCGTTAACTGAATCCAAGAAAATATGATTGGTAATAGGAACAGGTGTAGAGATAGAAGAAAGATCCATTAGTGTCATTTCACGCAGCGGTAGAAAATTACATAAACGACGAAACTAAGCTAGAAAAAAGAAGTAAAGATAAATAAAAATAAAGTGACCAGTTCTCATCAAAAAGACGTTCGTTTAATCTAATAGTAAATTTTTCCTGATCGCGAAGTAAATGAAGCACTCCAAAACAAATATTGTTCACATTAAGAACGAGGCCAACCATATTATGATCAGAAATGTCACTGTTCAAGTTAAAAGAAATTTTTTGCACTGAATTTACAATTAACAATATGCAAGTGAATATGATCGAGACGAATCCCATAATAAAGGCTGTTTGAATTATTAAATGGAGAATGAGTCCAAATTGAGCAAGAGTTGCCTTGAAATTTTCCGCATCCAGACTTAAGGCTAAAACAGTTCCATTAGTTATTTCACAGTGGTGGAAAATTACATAAACGACGAAAAGGAAATAATTAATTTCTTCATTCTTTCACTATAACTTTAACTATTTTAGGTACATTGTTAAAGTATGTGATTTTATATAAAATTAGTTTATGTTTGTTTTATAATTCAAGTTCCATGATTAGTTGTTTTAAGTGATTTCTTCCCATGAGAGTTTTATCTTTGAATAAGAATAATTTAGAAAACCCATTAGTATTTAATTTTCTTTTGAAAAAAACTTACGTATAAAATAAGCGATAGTTTAATTTTTCGTAAAATAATCTTAAGTAAAAGCGTTTACTACTGCTCTTAGTAAAAAGTTCATAAATGTTTACATTATTCGGTATAGTTAAAACCGATAATTTAAGAAATATCTAATATAAAATCATTAAAGTATAGAAGTATTCATTGAAGAATTGGGATTCTTATATATTTGTCAGATGGGTTAGAAATATTTTTTTTTTTGTAGTTCACGTTCTGCAATTCTTCAAAGAGCGTTTCCTGTTTAGTTTCAGTAGTAGATTTTTCCAGAGTTGTGAGTCTTGAATCAATGTTAGCTAAATTTCGTTTAGTATCCTTAGTTTCTCTTCTAAACCTTGAATTTAATATTGAACGATTTGAGAATATCATTCAAATTTCTAAGTAGTTACTATCCTGTCAAGTTTTTAGGAAGTGAAACCAGGTGATGATGTATATCACAGTCAGATCAGAGCCTTTAAAGTTTTTATTGTTTACAAAGGACCAAAGTTCGAACTACTTAATTTTGTACGCTTTTTGTCGATAAATATCCAAACTGATTAAAATCTAATTTTCATTTTAAAGAATAAGAAATTTGCTAAATGTCACTTGCAGATACATATGTTATTTCACCGTGTCATTAGACAATAGATCCATTATTTTTTATAAAATTAATTTTATTTATAGAAATAATAGCTAACTTCAAAGTTATAACACTTGAAAAATGTTTTCCGACAAATGCTAAATTAAATTAAAATAATTTCCACCGCATAACCAAACGCGAACGTCAATACACCGCCATGACACACTTCGTTTGTCACATTTGATGATCTCGTTCTGTGTTGTTTTTTTCAATGTACGTTGCTCTGGAAAATGCTGCTGCGAGATGCAATTTAAATTGGAGCCTCTACTGGAAAGTTTAAATTTTAGAAGCTCTCTAAAGTTGCCTTCTTAGAAGGTTGCTTCATCATCAAGTAGCCATCATCCTGGTGGCCTCCTAAAAAATAATATTGTCCCAACTATTTTTCGTACTTTCGCTCGGTTTCTCGCAGTTGCCCATAGTGCCCTCCTCTGGAAGCAGCGCTTGTTTGGTATTGAATAAAAGTAATTGAATATTTAAGCGCTCAAAAGCATTTGCTTGAATTAGTTACTGTAAAATTTTTGCAGTAGTCATGTAAAATGTAAACAGTCAGTAAAATGCTTCTTGTTTTTCTCTTAAATGCGTCAAATGAACTCAATATTGCATTGCACAAATAATTTTGTTTCAATTCATTAACTATGTAATTTCGAAATCGTGCCTGGCTGTTGCACGCTTTACAATTAAATTGAAGAAATAACGCACAACTTTTCCTGGACATAGTATGGAGGTCGAACGGAATTCCGTTTAGAATTTTATATATTGAGAATTTTCATACACATTATCAAAACTGCGGGATAATATTGCAGTTGTTTATTTCGTTTAGAAGTGAACAAAAGTCTCCAATTAGAACTGCTTACTCATAAAACAAAAGTACGTCGAAAAATAAGGCTAACATAATTACGCGCAACTTTTGAGTGAATTTCTAATGGGAAACGGAATTTTGGTCGAAGTCCATAGTATGATTTCTAGGAAATTTTGTGTTTACAGCGTACACAATCATTTGTTTTTTTTAAAGCAATTGTAAGAGGATTAAAACTTATTAAAATTATTATGTTTAAGCAGAAGCACATAGTATCGTTCCATTCCATAAAATGAATTTTTTTCGGCTAAAGTTGAGTTTAGCATTATACTTCACCGATTTTCAAATTTTTGTTTTATTTTGTTCCGTTCAGAAAAGTACAACGCAATAAAAATTTTAATTAAAACACTTATTTATATTAAAATAAATTTTAATTTTTGTGTAATTTCTATGGGAAACAACAACAATTCAAGAAATAAAATTGTGGCTTTGACATTAAGTTTCAAATAAAGTGCTACCAACCCGCTTTTCGTCTTTTTCTTTGTTTTTTTATTATTTACTATGAAAAAATTTAGTGTATTTCAAAATGCGCAATATTTCTATCATATTGAATTTAGATTTTTGATATTTTTAATCAATTGCACAATTTATCTGATCAATCTGATTAATTCAGCGGCCGAAGGCCGCCATATATAACCAAACTTATATTTAGAAAAGAGAATTGAACTGCGTTAGCCCACTTCAAATGACAAAAACACGATTTCAATTTTAGAGTGGCCGAAGGCCGCCATATATACCTAACTTATATTTAAAAAGAGAATTGAACTGCGTTAGCCCTTGTGACAAAACACGATTTCAATTCTTAGAGCGGCCGAAGGCCGCCATATATACCCAAACTTATATTTAGAAAAGAGAATTGAACTGCAAGTTAGCCCACTTCAAATGACAAAACACGATGTCAATTCTTAGAGCGGCCGAAGGCCACATATACCCAAACTTATATTTAGTAAAGAGAATTGAACTGCGTTAGCCCACTTCAAATGACAAAACACGATTTCAATCCTTAGAGCAGCCGAAGGCCGCCATATATACCTTAACTTATATTTAAAAGAGAATTGAACTGCGTTAGCCCTTTTCAAATGACAAAAACACGATTTCAATCCTTAGACCTGTTTCTAGACTGCATCGAAGATGTTAATGTGGTCCCAAACTCTGAAAAGGAGTTTAGCTTTGTTTTTGATATTCTAATATATTCTGTTCAATTCTTCATATAAAAATAACTGAGGACGTACAATACAGCAAAACTTCAAAGCCTTAATAAAACCATTTTTTACACTACCAACAAGAGGGAGTCCGTCTCCTATTTTAGCAATTGTTGCTAGAAATGCCATCGATTCGTGTCCTAGCAAGACGTAACTTTTTACACCCCTTTGCAGATGTGGGAGATATCAATCTATCAAGTTTTAATCACAATTTAATTTAATTCAATAGATTAATCTTTGGCTGCGTTTGCGTCGTATGCTGGGTGGTAGTTGATTCTAGCAAAATTCAGAACACTGCAACACGAAAGTCTCAAAGTGAATAATGCACAATATTGCGCTGGCGCAACCACTGTTAATTCAAGTTATGAACTTTGGTGAAAATTTGTATTTAGGTATAAATGGGATCTGAAGATTACTTTTACTGCGACTTGCCAACTTTATGACCAAAACTTTTCCAATCCTTAGAACAAACAGGTATACCCATACTTTTAATAACAAAAAATTGAAAATAAAAATGGTTTGTGACCTTAAAGTTCAACTCCAAGGAATAAAATTTTAGCCATAATACATAAATTAAAACAAGCAGACAGCGTCAACGCAAAATTGTTTATTTACGGCTTTTGAGACGTTCCCTCTCTTTATGTTACATAACCGCGTTTATCGTTGGGCTGAATTATGATTGACATTTGTTTGTGTATATACCACCAAAGATATTAAGAAATGTTATAAATGTTAAATATAAAGAAATGATTTGTTATGCTGTGAATACCATTAAGACTAAAAAAAAGAAAAAAGTTTTAAACATGAAGTAGTGTCATTTTCAAAAGAAGTGTCAAATACAACATTAATTTGTTTTACTACATGGTGTAAACTCTGCGCTACATAAAGGGCTAGTAATCTATTTGTACAACCCAGAGAAAAGAATTTTTTTTAAAACAACTTATCCACGAGGTTTCTGAGATAATGCAGAAAAAATTAGTTTAAAGCATTACATTGCATTACATAATTTGTGATGGTTGGAGGAGCTGTAATATTAAATTAACTTCCATTAATCAAAATAACTCATGTGACCTATATTTGCCGACTTCATTGTCCGCATATTGCAAAACGGAGAAACAGTGGGTCATTCAATTAATGTAACATGATCCTCACATGCAAGGTTGAAATTATTAAATGCGATTTAGCAAAATAATATTATGAAATATGCTTCATTGCGAGCGATACAATTGAATGACCCATATACGTTGACTTGATGCAATGTGCTGATGTTGGAGTTCGCAAAGGTAGGGTCAAGCACTTTTATTGCAGTCAATCAAAGTGCTTGGCAATCAAATTGTAAATATCCAAATCACATAAATACTAACTAATTTTTACAATTAAATCAGTCGTTAATCAAAGTGCAGTGCGTTCATTGTTTATTTTCGGTTGTGGTAGCAGGTTCAAGTGCCTTATGCCACCGGTATTAAAAACTAAAACTTAATTTGAAGAATTGTAGCAGGTTCGAAGTGCCTGATGCAATTTACTAAATAACTGGTTGCAATTAGTA
>JAHHFQ010000048.1:0-28755 GCA_018831715.1 Matsumurasca onukii | reverse complement strand
AGGAAAATTAAGATGCTTTAAAAATTTTTATTACAAGTTACCTTTGGTGCCTGTAGATCCTACTGTAGATTCTTCGTACAGATGTCATTCCGGGACTGGGGTGTCCCATCATCAGTGCAGCTTCTCTATTCTAACACATTATATTAAAATATTGTTCATTATGATCAAAAATATTCACACCGTATACACACACTACACGGTCAATTAGTTTGTCTTGCAAAATATCTAACGAGGAAAAAGCGGGCCGTTTAATACGATACTGTTTCAGTGTAAAGAAAGGTATACCGGCAACAGATATCTTACAGAGCAACATGGTTGTAAATCTTTCGCTTGAGTACTGCAGTTGAGAGCTGTGAGATTTGTACCTCTCTTCTAGCGCTTCGCGTTAGTCACAACAATTTTGTTTTGATACCCAGGAAACAAAATTTGAAGACAAACTTAAGAAATTTAAAAGAAGTTACAAAATTATCTGATTGGTAAGACTCAATTCTCCACTAATGACTATTTGGAAGATAATGAAGACTACGATAATTTCTAGTTTTAAAATTCCTTTGTAATTGCTCGTACAATTTATTGTCTACAGCAATAAATATTTATTTATTTATTTGTTTTTTTACTCATAGCTAAAATTGTTTGATACACACGTATTTACAGAATACTTAGTAATTACAAAATAACTTTAATCCACTTATATATTCACTGGTAGGTTACTTAAAATACTAAATGTTTGTAATGAAAGTAACAATGTTGCCAGATCTTGTCTTTTCCATTAGGTTTAGTTTATTATTTCTTGAATAACTAACTGAGAAGCTATCATTACAAGAACAGGGTTGTTAAAGTCATATAAATATTACACCGAAGCACAGTGTTTGAAGCAAAATTGTCATTGAATGTACAAGTCAGACACTGAAACAGTAATATGGAAAGATGTAAAGGAGTTGGGAACGACAGCAGACTTGAACTTGTGTGTTTGACAAACGGGTTTCTACAAATGAGAGCAGCTGGGGAAAATATTCCGCCTCCTTGGCTGCAGTAATGATTCCATCTCCCTTTGTGTTACCTTCTCCTGCCGTCTCCACAATGCAGCATATTTAACGTTTGATATGTATTTCTTGATTTAGGAGGTGAAATGACTTCACCACAGTGCAAGCAGTACGTAAGCCTAACTTAGTTTAGTAGATATGTAAAGGTAGCTAACTGACAGAAGAATCTAGCGATGTAGGCTTAGTGACTAACGCTAAGTGGGTTTGTCGAGATATGACCAAGACACAGTTTTGAACCCTTCTCAAGCTGTATTATTTTATTGAAAATCTAGCTTTGAAATAATTTTTTTTTAAAATTTTATATAAACTTTTATTTAATTACGCAAATGAAAAGAAAAATGTCTAAAATAATTTTAATCAAACGTTTGCAAACTAATTTCAAATAAAAATACGCGTTGTTCTAAGTTACAAAATTGAATTAAAACGTATTAATCAAAATTTAAATTATTGTTACAAAATAAATATTTTCAAAACTCAATAAGCCAATACAAGTACATTTTGGGGTTGTGAGGCCTTTCGCCATCAAATATGCTGGCATCAACACAAGATTAACCTTTGATTGCAAAAACAAACAATAGGCCTAGTTAAAATTTCTACAAACATGTGTTAGTAAAATATTTACAATGGAAAGAAATAAAAACATAGCTACTCTATCTGCATTATGTTAATTTAAATAGGTTTTCACAAATAATTTTTACTGTAGTTGGGAGTTTTGAATGTGTCTACCTTCATTATTCATTAGTGTTCATTCAGAGTTGTAAATTAAAACGGCTTCCCAGGCATTTAGAAATTTAACATTCATTTTAATTACTTTCTTTTTCTGTTATTCTTGATATGTTTATTATTTTATTTAAAAACGTGTTAAAAATATTAATGTTTAAACTAGTTTATTTGCTCTTTTAAAATTATTTCTACAATTAAAATTATAAAAAATGTTATATACAAACTTACATTGAATAACAATGTACATAACCACATGTGCTGCCGTGAAACAGAAAAGAAGCCAATCCCAGGGAAAGACAATGTACGTAATACATTTAATGTGTGTACGTAATACACAATGAATTACAAAATGTGAATTTATGATCATACTCCAATGCAACCTGATACAACTGTCTTGTTTTCGCCACTTAACTCACATGGGTACCGAAATCATCAATTTTGATTAACCAAACCAAAATATAGGAAAAACGGGTTTCCACCATCACTATATTCTAGCGAAAAAGATTGTGTAAGGTTTAAGTAGCAATGTTAAGTGCGGCATAGTAAATATACTTTATATGGATATATAAGAATCATAAATACTGTGTTTATATCAGTCAACTTTGCTAGAAACTCTCTTTAAAATGTGAACTTCTGGTAAACTGATTTTGCTGGTTAACAAACCCAATCTAGAAATTAATACTACTAGTATACTAAATTTTCTTAAAACTGGACATGGTCTGTGGTCCAGATATGACCACACGTTTCTTAAAATTTAACCTGTAGAGTGGTCACACAACCTTAGAGAGCGAGTGACGGATAAACTTGGAAATGCTGCGTTAATATATAGAAGAGCTAGCTGACAATACCCTGCTACGCTACGGGATCCAAAAACATAATTTTCGTAATTAAATTTACCAATATATTTCTAAACAAATTTAGTGTTAGTGTTGTTTGGTAAATTACACTGTTTGCCTATCAGTTCAATTATGGTTTTAGTACCTAAATTGGTTATTCAGCCATAGGGGAGGCTGAAAATATTATGACCATGTAGTTTACTAAGAGGCCGGATGGAGCGGTCGCGAGACCCACTCTGGGCACCGTTTATAACACGGATTAAACGACATTTTTAACCGGTTACCGTAATTAAATAAAATATCTGTTTTGACAAAAGCACTAAGCTATTAACGAAAAGTGTGTAGGTTCTTTCACATAAACTCTAAAAATTGTACTTTTGCCAAACAATAAATTATTAATTACGTTTATTAAAACTGGTTTTCCTCATAAGAACATAGAACTCAAATAATCGTAATACATATTTTGTTTAGCAAGGAGTGTATCGTTTTTTCAATGTGGAGCATGAAAGCTGTTAATGGATCTACGCTTGTATTGAAACAATGTTCCCATTTTGGCTAGTAAATCTACTTAAAACATAGTTTGTAAATTTTTCCATGTTAAATTAACTATACTGGTTAGGGTCGCTCGTGCTCTATCCGGTTGCTTCTTATAAACACTTTAACTAATAATGTACAGTCGTACTGTACTTTGATTTACACAAAACCCTAATTTATAGCAATATTTACAATGTATTAGCATAATAGTTTATCATCCTATAGCTTAACCCAACTTAAGCTAACAATTTCTTTTAAACCTACTAAAACACTACATAAGAATATTTCTATTTACCTCCGCTAACGATAAAATGATTTGATCACACGGAACCAAACCTAAGCAAAACCAGCGGAACAGAAAGAGAAAAGGGAACAAAAATGCTACAGGTAAATTGAGTAGAATAAGTAAGTGAAGCCTCTACCAAGTACCAACTGCTACTAAACAAAGTCAAAATAGCCTTAGCTGATGCCGCATGGTTCATAGGTGCCAGCGTTCTAGTAGCCTAAAACGAAATTCCAGTACAGCATTTTAACCAATACTATGCGTCAAGATTCGTTTGATAGCGTCTTAATTACTGTACCCTAGTTAATTTCAGAACTCATGTTACAAATATAAAGACAGACGGTAGTGATTGTTCTTTGAATCTTACTTTTAGGATTTAACCACAGTTACGCGTGAGGGTCGTTGGCAGTTCTGCAGACAGTGTAAAGTGGACAGAAGCGTTCTCCCACCATACAAATACCCCAGCCATATTAACTAAATTGCGGCAAGTTGCATATCGTTTATATTCGCCAACAACAATGCTGCAAACCAAATTTTAATGGACTATTCCATCAAAGTTATTGCCGGTAAAACTTAAAATGTTTGTTTAACCGACAATAACCTATGACCGGCGAATTTCCCAGAAATGCTGTTTGTCACATTGATTGTGTTAAAAAAAACCTTTTCAACAATGTGCCATGTCCTATAGCCATCAGCCAACCGCTCTACTCACCCCAACTGGTTGCAACCACTGGTGCCATCGGGCCAACAACTAATTAGAAAAGTAGTTTATAGACCATAAAAAGGCCTGTAAAATTTGGTGCGTTTAACCCACCGTTCAAAAGTATTTAATTTTTACCCAGTGCCTTGATTGTCGAAGTAAGGAAATTTGCCCGATGCTCTGAATGTCTTAAGTGAGAAATTCCCAGTGCTCTGAATGTCAAAGTGAAGAAATTCTAAAATAGTTTTCCCAAAATGGATCCCTTAAAACTCACCTAAATTTTTAATTTAAAACATCCTTTCTTAGGGTTACCGATATTGTAAATAGCTAAATACACGCTGCGTAATGGGTTAAACTCTTAAACAAAGTTTCATTACCATAGCTTCAGCCGATTTTCAATTATAAGCGGTCCAGTATGCCGTAAAACGTGTTTAGTGCCCACTATGGTCCCTTGCCGTTTATTTTGTGGACGTTGTATGGATAGAAAATATAGCTAAAAACAAACTGCGTGATGGGTTAAATCCTTAAACGAAGTTTCACTACCACATTTTCAGCCGATTTTCAGTTATAAGCGGTCCAATGTACCTTAAAAACGTGTTAAGTGCCTACTTTGGTCCCTCACCATTTATTTTTGACGTTGTATGGTATAAAATATAGCTAAGACACACTGCGTAATGGGCAAAACTCTTAAACAAATTTTCACCCCCATAGCTTCAGCCGATTTTGAGTTATGAGCGGTCCAAGATGCTTTAAAAATTTTATTACAAGTTACCTTTTGGTGCCTGTAGATCCTACTGTAGATTCTTCGTACAGATGTACATTCCGGGACTGGGGTGTCCCATCATCAGTGCAACTTCTCATTCTAACACATTATATTAAAATATTGTTCATTATATTAAAAATATTTCACACTATATACACACACCACGGTCATTTAGTTTGTCTTGCGGAATGTCACAGGCGGAACTCGCGCGGGCCGTGCACTACGATACGTATTGGGTCACGGCGGGCGACCCCGGCGGCGAGACAGAGCGACACAGTCTGCTACTGCAGACTGTGAACACGTGACTGCGAAATTGAGGGCGGCAGAGGTGCAGGTGTAGTGCTTTGTCCTAGGGGAATTCCGGGTGAACTGGTTCGGAGTGTTGTAATAACAAGGTCCCACAACTGGGAAAATTAAATATTTTAATCGCTTTAAAAACGTTACAGACAGACGGACAGGAATTTTGTTGACGCCAGCTTCGGTCTTTTGCAAAGTAACCACCAAATCAGACGAAAGTCTTTTCTTATTTTTAGATTAGGTTAAGCTGGGCGCAAAATATATATTTTTGATACTAATTTGTTCCACAAATCTATGGTTAACTAAATATATTATTTTGAAAATTCCTTAAATTAAAACTAATTTTAAACAATTTGCTGTTTCCATTAAGCTGAATCGCAAGGTAATACTCATATCTCGTCAAATAATACGTTCTGCCATACAACTGTTTTACCTTAATAGTCATCTTATGGACAATTTTAAAAACACTCAAGTGTTAGACTTTAAAATTTGACACCTTACCCATGCTTATATACTTTAATTCAGCTTTCATAATTTTAATAATCATTCGATACATCTTTAGAATTCTTAATTTGCCGTATTGAAGTACATTGTACAGTTGCAGTATTGAAGAATTCGAACCTATAACCATTCTAGAATAGTAATATACTGTCGTAACTGTTTCAACCATTCAACGTAGAGGTAAGTCTATCTTTCTGAATAAACGTTGAATAAATAAATTATTCTGCAAGGCCTTAATAGTAGATTAACAGGACATCGTTATCTGAAGTTTTACCTACACATAGGCAGCAACTGGATTGAAGAGGAATCAATATGGTGAGGTGGGGCGCGGAGAAACTGGGCCAAGTGACCAGTTTTACATTCTGCTATATAACTCGTAAACTTAGAGAGATACAAAAATATGTTTGTTATAAAACTTGTAGATAATTTTATGCGATAACGAATTTTCATCTGATTGAAGATCGGATCACTTGTTTAGGCGCTAGCGGTCAAATAGTAGAGACGTAACGACCCATTTTGCTTAATTTCACCCCTCAAAACCACCCTTAAAATCAAAATTTTACAAAACCGTTTCTTAGTGGGTGGTTTTGGGTTACCACAAGCAAGTGTGCAAAGTTTCAACTCTTTAGGCCTTCCAGTTTTGGCTCAGCGATGATGAGTGAGTGAGTCAGTCAGTCAGGACAAAGCCTTTATAAATATAGATTGATTATTGAAATGATTATTTTTATGAAGATCAAATAATGTGGATTGAAGAATTGTAAATAACATAGTAGCTTTACTGGCTATGGCATTTTAATCATAATGATTTGTATCAGAAGTCAGGTGGAGCCAAGGTGTAAGATAGGCTCTGACAGCAGTTTGACAGCCCTTTGAATAACTTGTAGCAAGTGAGAATTTGTTGCGTTAACTGACAATCCAGAACAGTTATCAAATACCACAGATCATAGACTTTTCCTATTAGTAGATTAATTGGACCAAGACCATTGAACATGTAACAAAATTCTTTGGTAGTCTTTCGCAAACCTTCACAGTCCACCTAAAATCTGAATAGGCTGTTTTATTTTGACCTGGGAGCGCCTTCTTCGAGTCAGACAGTCATTGCGAAAAATTACTTTAAGTTTAGGTGCATTAAATTCAATAGCCCTGCAAAATAGTTTAGAAACTACACAAACAATGATAGTTTTTAAAGGATCAGGTGCAAAATATTATTTCATTATTTATTTGACTTTTGTATCTCTTAGGATGTGTTGTGTTTGTAACTACCTACAAAAATAAATACACTCCATACATATTTACTCCTTGTTTGCTAAATTACAGAACGCTTAAAGTGCACTGCACAGTAATTAAGGGAGATAAAACATTATTTATTTGAAACTAATCGCTTTTTAATCAAATTAAACGCATTGAAACTGACAATTATCATACATATCATGTACCGTGCTTACCAGTGTAACATTTTAGTCTTGCTTCAATAACAATTTAAAAACTAAAACAAGTATTTGTTTAACATACGAGATGTTACCGATAATTACGCATTTGCATACTTACACTTAGGTTCCAAACTAAACAAAACCTACAGCCAAGTATGAGTAGTAGCGTTAAATAACTGAAACGGAATGGTCATGAAAACTTCTCAAAACTAGTTTCTTAAAGGTAAACTTAAGTGAAATTTCAATCTAAATGCAAATCCAGTTGAGAGAATCGTAATAATTTAACGAGTAAAAGCATAAGAGACGAATTTGCCATTCAAGTATGCTAATGCCACACGAGATCATAAAGCAATTGGCTATTCTGTGCTATGTATCTTGGAAAGATTAATTAAAACTACAATGGCAAATGTGATACGGAAAACTCAGACGATTGTGAGTGCTGCAGGGCCCTTTATTTTGCAATACTTAAACTAAAATAATATGCTTGCTAGCTTTTAAGAATAAACTTCAGTGATTCAACCCTTAGCAAAATTTAGAATTGTTAGTCTTCGTTTATAAATGTATTATCTGTTTACCTGAGCCTCACCACGGATAAATATGTTAGAGTATCATGACGGTGGTGTCAATACTTACATAGTACACATGTCCCTGTAATTTGATATTTTCTTGTTTTGTTTCCAATTATTTGGAAACATCCTGTATATACTTTCTCGTGTCAGCCAGAAAAAGGTACCGACTCTGGATGTTGATAGGTAAGAACACTATGCGATATTTTCTTTTTATAGTTTTATAGAAGAATATTATTATTTAATCATAGGAGGAAGTATAACTACAGCTTTAAGTATTACTACAACATATACCAAAAGGAGCGTATTTCAACGTCATATTAGCTTTGCAAAGCATACACATTTTAGCCATTGTCCCGAGAACAAAATATTTTTTATCATAATAAAATTCTCGTTGTAATTAACACCAGTCTGTCTATTGACTTCAAAGCTACTACTCTTACATTTAGATACACAATAAAGAGTACATTTATTTAGATTACATTCAAATCCACCAAGTAAGCAATTTAATTGTTTTTTTTCTCGTAGGTACAGTGATACTAAACTTAGTCTTACTAACCTAAATGTCAAACCTTTTACAATGACCGCTTTCTCATAAGAACCTTTTGGTACTGTCGACATTAAAAGATATAAATCTTTTGCTACTTCCAATCAAAAAAAACCCTCGAGTGTGTGTCCTAGACATGGCAGAAACGTACTCATCCGTTGGTATTGTTGACATATTCTGTTCATCGGGTAAGTATAAACCCGTTCTCAATTGGGAGAGACATGAGCAACTATTTCGGCGCGTACCTTACAGAATGGGGAACGCAGGCGTATATGCCGTAAGATACTTGGTATACTGTAAACTCGATTATGAATGGGCAAACTGTTTATTTAGAGCATATCAATATAATAATGTTGCATCCAAAACTTTGGTAACACCATGTACAAACAAAATATTGTAAGGAGATTAAATCGCTCTTGAACGCTAAATTAAGACGTTTACAAAGAATTCCTGCAAATCTTTTTCCAAACCTCTATCCCCTCCTTAGGGTTAAAACTATTGTATCCAAGTAGTCATAGGTGTAATATTACTGTAGGGATTGAAATTCGCCCATCTTGCCGAGAGACGACAAGGCCTCATAGGATAATCACCACTGAAAATGTTCTCTAGTTTGCCTTAGGGAAGCTGACCACAAAAGAAACATCCGACCAAATGACGACAGTGTTAAATTAAGTAAAATCAGATACAAATAATACTACCTACCTACGAAGCAGTTTTAGAATTAAACGGCAGTTCCTAAGAGAGATACGAAAACAAATTATTTTAAACCATTAAGTGTAGACGATTTCATGTGGATCACTCGTTTAGCCGCTAGTAATTCGAGAACATGGTTAATTTTACGCCTTCCAAAAACCAACCTTAGAGTAAGAATTTCTTAAAGCCGTTTCCTAATGGATGGTTTTAGACTGCCAAAATGGGTGTACAAATAGTCAAGTCTGAGGGCCCAGTAGTTTGGGCTGTGGTCTGATTATGAGTGCCTGATCCTGCTGATTAACAAACTTAACCTAGAGTTTCGCAACAGGTACATGTTTACAACATTTCATGATCGGAGTGAAAATGCGACCTATAAAATTGTCACACATATACATAGATTCGCTGAAAAGTGTTGGGCTATGATAAAACTACCGGTATATGCAAAATTAGCGGAATATAAACTTTTAAAATGTACTCGGAGATTTGTTCATTCGTTTGGTTTTGTGTGTAGAAGAAGAATGTACATTAAACGTTTTGTTTTGTGCAGAAGAAGAATGTACATTAAACGTTTTGTTTTGTGTGTAGAAGAAGAATGTACATTAAACGTTTGGTTTTGTGTGTAGAAGAAGAATGTACATTAAACGTTTTATTTTGCATTAAACGTTTTGTTTTGTGTAGAAGAAGAATGTACATTAAACGTTTTGTTTTGTGTGTAGAAGAAGAATGTACATTAAACGTTTTGTTTTGTGTAGATGAAGAATGTACATTAAACGTTTGGTTTGTGTGTAGAAGAAGAATGTACATTAAACGTTTTATTTGTGTGTAGAAGAAGAATGTACATTAAAAGTTTTGCTTTTTGACTCAGGGTGTGTTGGAAAGCTCAATACTGCACATTGTTTTGTTCTAAAACGTTTCGTTCTATTTAGAGAAATGAATAGCTATATTCAATGAAAATTAGTAAAGTGTATAATGGGACAATTGCCATAAACTCGATCTGATAAATGCCGTAACATTTACTTGATTCCCAAATCAGTATTCTTTTTTGTACATATAAACAGGCTAACTTCGCCAACCCTGTCATGGGTTCAATTCCTGGGCACGTAAGTAGGTTGGGACGTTTGTCCAAAACGCACGTTTTTTGTCCTACAACAAACAGTCAAATAGCATTTCCTCAGTCATAGACGGTAAAGGTTAAAAATATAATTAAAATGACAAAGTTGCATAGATTGATTTAAACTAAAAATATGACTTTTGAGTGAAAATTGATATCAAATGACGATGTAATATCGATATGTATTCTATTTAAAGAATGACTTTTGAAATGTTAAGGATTATATGAGCCTATCTGAACGAGTTGCACTGTATAAGCAGAGATGAAATGGGAAATAGGATTACCGTGATGGTGTTGTGGAACCAAGTGTTCTCAAGTTGCAGCTGACATTTTCACAGTCAGCTTTTTTGTACTTACAGGAGCAGATATACAGGGTTTCACACCAGAAAATGACTGGATATAGAGGTTTAACATGTAAAACCACAACCTAAGCTAACTAGCTTTCTTGAAATTGAGGTGGAGTCCTAATGCCGAATTTGTAACACCTATACAATAATAAAACGGGAAAAGCTGAAGCCAAAGACCAAAACGAGGCTGTACACAGAACGAACCACTTCGTATAGCCGTGTTAATACAGCACTTCAATGTGAAGCGATGAGCCGAAGACCAAAGCGAGGCTCTAGAAGGCGCGAACAGCTTCGCATCTTTGTGTTGTGGCACTCAAATTTGAGGCTGCCGAAGAGTGTTCTAGGTAATAAAGAAAACATCATCATGTTTACAATGAAACGCTCAATCCGTCTACGTGAATCAATAGAGCGTCCGCCTAGCTAACCGTGGTGGTGAAGTAATGGAAACCTCCACGGCGCAAGGGAGCTCCAAGTAGTTTTGCGCCAAAGTTTATAAGAGCAAAACTATTATCTGTTGGAACAATTGTCACTTTCAACTTTAAACTAGAGTAGCTGCTCTTAATTAAAGATGAGTATTTTCGGACTGAACCTTAAATATTAATTTACAGTAAAAGTACAACACGTTTCAAATAAGTAGGTTTTACCAGTTGGAGGGCTCAGGCGAGTAAATGTTTAAATAATAAACATGTCAATTTCAACTGGGAAATGTTATGAAGAGCTTTCGTTGCTTATTTTTTGCTAGCAATTAAACTAGGGATATACCAATTACTATACTTTATTTATAGTAATTCGTAGTAATGCCGTATGACTAATTAATTAATTTGTGTTGCCCGACGAGTTATCCTTGCTAGTGAAAGGATTCGCAGGTATAATGTCCAAAGTATTGGTCTTGTTTTCTTTAAAATTTAAAATTACTTAATAAATAACAAACTTGCAGACAACATTAGTGGTCCAAACCAATGCTTACAATTCAACCGGACGACCCTCTAGCCATTATATTTAATCGATGTTTTTAGTTTTAATATATTTAATCGATTAGGTTAAGTCACGTTTGGTTACTTAACTTTTCACACAAATAGTTTAAAAGGTTTATAGTGGAAAAACTATTGTTTATTTCCCACTTCAAGAGGGCGCATAGGTTTTCGAAACGTAAGAGGACGCACTCAGACGTTACTCCAGGTTTTATTTATTAACAAACGGACAATAAATTTTACTATATAAAAATACCATGATTGAAGTAGCTCTTTGAATTACACAGATTAATCGTTAACACTTTATATAAAGGCGGAACTCAGAGGTGAAAGAGCCAAAACCGGAACTAAGGTATTAAGACTTCCTGTTATCGCTAACTCTGGAGTTGAATTGTTGTGATGAGTTTCTCTGAAGTACCCTTCAGGGCTTTCCAGCAGTTGTTCTGGTCTACCAATTCAAACATCACGCGTTCATGAAATGCCATCTTTAAGTTAAATATGAACAGGACAACACGGCTGACAAACGACGCCATCTTTTCTATAACGACCTTGTTGGCGAGAGACCGGGTTCAAGTCCCGGTTGGGTGCAAAACAATTTTGACTTCAACTTTATTTAGTAACAAATCAACTATTTAGCGTGTATATAAAATTAATTTAGATCCATTATAAGTCGTTTGACATAGTATTTAAATTAGGGTTTGTATATGTTCAGCTTGTTGATTAATGGTTTAACCTATTACATTCTGGAAAGTTATGGCGGGTTTTTAGAGGGTTGCCACTTAATTTAATGAGGTCGTATCCTCTTAATCGGACTCAACAAGTGCAAATCAATAATTCTGTATCCGACCCTATTGAACTTAGGTACGGAGTCTCACAGGGTTCTATTCTGGGTTTCATGTTGTTCATTTTATATGTGAACAATTTGCACTCAAGTATGTCACTGGGAAAACACCGATGATACAACCTTAATGTTCACAGCTCAAACATTGAATGATCTAAAAATAATTTCACTTTAATCAACTAACACTTGTGCAGTGTCTTCGAAAAACTAAACCTTGAAACTAACCTTAATAAAACAAGATTATTGAGCTTTAATATAGGACGCTACATTAACAATGAAAGCCCACGGGTACTTTTCAATAATAACCAAATCAAAGAAGTAGAATATGTCAATTTTTAGGTATTTATCTAGATAGAAAATAAACTCATATCGACTCATATCGGGACTCATATCGAGCATGTACGCAATAAGGTTTTAATCTTTATGCTCAGAAACCTAGCAGGTTTATTATTCCAGAGACATTTTGAAAAAGTATATCATGGTATTGTTTATCCGCATCTAAATATTCATATAATATTTTACCAGCCTGAGGTTTCAAACAAGCATTTGAACATAAACCTTTGGAGGCACATGAAACTGAAGGAAAATTTAAATACGTAGTCAATAAATTAATAAATGCAAATGTATACGTTACTTTTGTTTAAAACCAAAGAAAGTTGACTAAAACAGAAAAAAATAATAATGACACTACTAAGTCCGCTTAAATATATGAGAAAAGTAGACATTTTAAGCAAGCTACGTCTATTATTGACAAATTGCCTTTTCAATGACAAGATATTCATGTGTCCCCAGGCATTGTGCCTGGGACCATGAACTGAGCACCGATGACCCACATATCACGTTTTGAGCATTTTCTGTACTTCATACACATATAAACGATTGTATAAGTATATACATATACTAAACTCTTTACAAGCATTTTGTTTTATTTCATAAAGTGTGGAAAATGTTTCTTTTGTAAAGATTGTTGTCAATTCTTATGAGTAAATCAGATCACTAAAGTGTTTCACACTTTAGATACAATAATTTTGTACAACACAATACATTTTATTACTAAATAAATTGAAGACAAAATATATTATTTCATTTGAAGACAAAATATTTACCAACATTGAACATTGTTTATAAGTATATACATACACATAAACTGCCTTCAAATAAGTTAAATTGAATTTTGAAACATGTGACTGTCAAATATGACTTTAAATCAACAAGGTGGAAATGGACAAACAATTCTTACTGTGTCAAAGACTTATTATAGTCTTAATTTGTAAATGCTAAATAGCTAATTTATTATTAATGTTCTGAAGACAAAATACATGTTGAACCATTTGAAGTTGTTATTCACTACACCATCAACTATTTCAAATAAGTACTAAATCTGAATGTTTATCCAACAATAATAATACATTTTAGTATTTCAAAAACATTTGTTTTTAATCAAACACACGAAAACAAATTGGTTTAGAAACTACAACAGTTCGACCAAAAATCGAGGTAAACTACAGTGGAACTGAGAAGCCATTTAGGGCAAACCCATTATACTGAATCAGAGCAATCTAATGTTCAACAGTTCTGTCGTTATATTCTACTGTACAAGTTTCATGTTCAGCTCAACCATTAGATATTCAACAAAGTTATTCTCCAGTGATTTCATCACGTTGTAGTCTAGCGTGCTTCCTAGAATATGCAACATTGGGTGTAAGAGCTTGAAAACACACTTTACTTGTTCTCATTAAAGAATCATAGACAAGGATATAACTATTACGTAAAATGAACTCTCTGTGTATTATGGAATCAACTGTAAAACAGTGAATTCTTAAGGATACATGACATTTATTTACCATTGAACATTGCCACAAAATAGATGGTTTAAAGTTTACATTACAGCTAGCTTGTTTTATAGCCCTTATACATAAATTTAAATACGAGGAGATTACACTGAATTTAGTAACTTAGTGAATTTAGTAGCTTTAGTGGGCTGACAGCAGGGTTCCGAATAGGCGATTAGCATGTGACGTAGTAGGTGGCTGACAAGCCGCATTTCGGCTTCTGTCGATACTGTCCTGGTGACAAAGGTGTCAGTTTATTTTGTTTGAATCTAATTTAATG
The DNA here is from genome assembly GCA_018831715.1 of Matsumurasca onukii. Lineage (NCBI taxonomy): Eukaryota > Metazoa > Arthropoda > Insecta > Hemiptera > Cicadellidae > Matsumurasca > Matsumurasca onukii. Next base: position 14,457 of record JAHHFQ010000048.1, on the reverse strand, counting down.
TACTATGTGAACAATCGTATTCATAGATTTTGTATTTAAAATTCGAAACCCCAATAAAAACGATTGTGCCATTATTTAGCACATTGGTTCGCAAATGCAGCAAAAGTTGTTTTACAAATTCGCACACACATACCACTTGCCAAAGTTACAAGATGGATGTTCGATCTCACTTTTCCCAATCAAAAAACTAAGAATATATATAATTAGCCAACATTATTTCCATCAGTTACCAAGAAAGTCATTGATATATTAAACACGTATTACAGTTTATACTTTTCGTCACATTTTCCTTGTTTTATTCTCGATTCTGGACATCTAGATGAGAACAATTTTGTTTTGCGTATAAAACAAGCTTTTTCGGATGCACTTTTGATCTGTTCTTATCTACAGTGCTGACTTTATACATATATTTTACTGTATCGACATAACATACCTTTGTCAAACAGAATAGTACACATACTTTACAAAGGAATAGTAACGCAGTGTTCAAAGAACTGACTGACAGTAGCTGACTGTTCGTTCAGTTCTTACATATATATTCATGTAACACTTCATATTGCATTCATTGATAGTGCCGGATGAAAATGCAAACCGATGTTGGCAGCTCTAGGAATAGCTTAGACAGTCAGTAATATAGACTGTCTGGTCTGAGACAGTAATCCTGTGCATAGGGTTGTCAGCTCGCTGGCTCGAGAAATGAACTCTCTCTTCACTGGACTACAATATTTGTATCCGACCAGCCGTTCTAACCTTCTTTGACGGCAAAAGCAATTTGTCAACTTCCCAAAAACAATGTTTTTACAATATTTGTGTTGTGTTCCTAATGATACAAGCAAATATGTAAATTATAAAATGTTACTTTTCTTGTTCAGGCAGTGTAACGTAGTGTGGACCCACATACCGACTATACGTGTACGATGTGATTTGCAGCAAGGTAAGACACACCGCATACGAGTTAAGCCGAATTACACGAGTTAAACTAATAGTTCTTCATTTGTCTAACAAATTGTCGCTTGCGAAACATATGTTAGACGTCGTCAGTAACCATATTTCGTGTGGGATGTTAGTGCACTTCTTTTACTAATTTACATTAACTGGAATATCCACTTTAACTGCATGTTCTTGATACTTTTATTGCACTTATATGAATGTACAATGAAAACTGTTGTTGAAATTTAATGCTTTGCTTGCATGCTAACAAATGTGTTTATTATAGATGCCAAGGTATGCTAATAGAATAGCCTCTAGCTTACAGTTGAGTTCATCTTTACCAACTCTTCTTTACCTTCTTTGTAACAATGTCAGTCTTTAATACAAAACAGATTATTCTTCAGGTATGCAACTGCAACGACCTTCTGTTTCAAAACAATGTCCATCGAAGAATTCAAACTCGTGCCGTTTGTTGAGATCAACATGTGCATGGGATAAACCAAAGAATAAACTCCAAAATAAGCTTTCATCCAATTTTGCTTTAACAGATTATCACACATTATAACTAATCCATCAACCACGTTGATGAAACTAATTATTAAGGAAAGTTACCTGAAACACTTCATTAAGTAATAAAATTTATAAGTTTGTTAACCATTACTTTAAATTACTCTCAGGTTATGAATAAAATGTATGTTGAATAAAAAATGTATTATTTACCACTTGTCTTAAAACTGTCTTTTGATCCTCACTTATTTGATGACCTCGGCTTTGCCTTTGACTTTATTTTGACTTAAAAAAAACCTAATTTAAAACCTAATAGGACCTAAGGATGAAGTATGTTCTTTTGTATCACAATACAATAAGGAATTGCGCGCTATTTGTAAAAGAAAGTCGCTGTTACATGTCTGTTTACTGTTAGGCTGGCTAAACCCAAAACAAGCCTAAACATAATAATCAATGTGATGGACTTTATTTAGTGCTTCATTGTACTTAAAAACATTATTTCGTTTAGTTACAATACCTGTTTCTTTCAAGAGTACTAGCTATAATAAATCCACAATAGAAACTAAGCAAGTCTAAAATCATATCATACAATACAAAAAAATGTTGGCTTAGTTAAGAGCTTAATTGAGAGCAAGTGAGCAGCGGAGACATATAGTAAAATTAATGAGTTCAATTAACTGAAATGTAAATATTATAAACTGTATTGTTGCTTAGAATAAGTAGTTCCATGTTAAAATCAAACAGCTTTCACAACTAGATGAAATTTACGTAAGAGATTTCACAATACTGTATGCACAATGAAGATAGCAAAGTTTAGTTTTCTGACAAGAAAATGTGAGCATCCTTGTGTCTTGAGACAACAATATTAATGGATTAACTTTCTTCCGCTTCCAGGTCCTTAAGTTGTTTTATTGTTGGGAAACTCCGTCCTACTGTAAGTGATTAGTATGCAGTCTCTTCAGGTACCTTACTGAAGGTTCTTTGTTAATTTGAATGTCAATATCTTATTAAACCAGTATTACCAAACTTAGCACACTTAAATGAAGTTTAGGCAGTCGGTAACTAGTACCTTTTTGTAGCAAGATTTAATAAAACTAGACTGTTCCACGTTCTCATTTATAAAGGCATGAACTATTTCTTGGCTATTGACCATAAGTATCTTTCGTCACTGAACCTGCTCTAATCCAGGAACACGATTTCTAAGCGTATTTTGTTTGACTGGATTGGTATTGCTATTTTTATTTGGTGAATGGACATATACCATAGAATGTTTGATATAACAACAAAAAAACTATCAATCTTATACTTGGTCTTCTTTCCCCTTTCTGTTTTGCAAGAGCACTTTCTTGTGGTAGTGTATGTTAATTTAAAATAATTATCGCTCAGCTATGTTACACATACAATGTGCACAGTTTCCACATTTAATTTTCCATTCAGTGTTATAATCGCCAAAAAATGTACACCAGTATTCAGGTTTAATTAGAATAGGAAAGAAAATAAAGTATGATACCGGCAGTTATGGCACTACTGTGCAAAGTTTGGCTTTGAAGCTTAATATTTAATCCAAAGAGGCGTCACCACGTAGGAAAGTGTATGTTTCAATCAGGAATTTAATTTAAATGTTAAATACTAAAACCACTATTAAAAGAGCTTAAAAAAATCAATTTTATGCTTAATATTTTCTAGCAATGACATGCTGCGTAAAATCTAGCGTAATTCAAAGTTCGTGAAAATATGTAGAACAAGTTTGTGCCAAATGGAAACGGCAAACATAAATAGAGAAGAGGGGACAATGTTTACGCACTGAGTATTGGTTTCCACATTGAATCCTCGTGGTGGTGGTAAAGTAAATGGAAATGTACAAGGGTTCGGAGATTTGTTTGTTCAGTGTGTGCTTGCTAAATGTTTCTATTCGTTCAGTATTCGAAAGTTCCAAACGTTCAATCTTTTCTTTATACATCGTTGTAAACACCTAAGTTAGTATCCTGGTACTACATTTTTCAACACTACATTACACTTTATAATCTTAAAACATAAAATAAATTGTGTATGGTGAACCTATTTTCATTGTGTTCTTCTCACAAAAATTCACACACATTCATTTTGATTTGGCTAAGTAAGCATAACAACTACAATAGTTTCTTTACTAATTGCTACTAATTTATAATAAGGTCTATTGCTTAGCCTAAATAAACAGCTCATGCCAGTCATGTTATTTTTTATAAGTTTAAATGACACACATCCTTGGTTTAATATTTCCAGTTTTTAATAAGTTGATTTTCTATACGTCTGGATAATAGGTAGACATTTTGAAGTAAACTTATTGGGTAAATTAAACCTTCAATCCAAGCTGAAAACATTGCCGACACTTAGCCACAAGCTACTGTGAATATCAGCAAATTTACAATACAACTGACAAATTTTCATTTATTTATTTATTTTAAATTAGGCAAAGTTATGCCATACATTATTCGTAAATTTTACAATTTTAATATTTGCCTTTTTGTATCTATGGTTTTGTTTGTAAACAAAGAACAGCTGTTATAGTTAAATTTGTTTTGAAATGAGAGAGTTGTTTTCTTTCTGTATCCTAGGTAACCTAGATGGTAAATTTGTTTGACTAGTTTAGACATTAGTGGAAGATATCTGCCCAGTGCTCCGAATGTCAAATTGAAGAAATTTAGTAAATAATAAAAGAAATTAATTTAAAACTGTAGGTTTCGAGCAACCAGAGTTGTTTTAATCGATTGAAAAGTGAAACTTACGATACAAGGAGAGTTTTGTATTCATTTATGTAATGCCAAAATTGTATAGGCAAATCAAAACTTTGAACGGCAACCATTTTGAAACGGCTGTCCATCTAGTTGGTTAACGAGTTTAATGAATGAATGAATGAAAAAGTTCTTTATTGATACATTTCTTTTGTATTACATAGTTTACATATAGTATTTACATAAACCATTAAACAATGTCAAAAGACCGTCTGTTTGGTAGGTCATATTTTGTAGTTTTTTTTACAACTTAATTTGTATTTTTTAAGCTAAAATATATAAATACAATTTATATTTTAATAAAGAGGCTAAAAATTAAATTCTTCAACTAGCTGCCACCTATACTGCCATGTGTCTTCATAAAACTCCTAAGGTCACAATCCTACCATTTAGAAAATCGTTAAACCACTAAATTTAAACAGGCTTTCCTAAATGTAATCTTCTAAGACCAGCTAAAATGGGACAAACCGCAACATAATGAAACACTGTTTCAGGTTCTGCAAATTGCACAAGGAGTAATTCATATTGTGGCCCTCTCCTAGCCATGGTTTGTAATTTAGGTGGATCAATTCCGCCCTAGCTTTAATTACCCACGATATCGTTACTACATCTGATGTTTGCACAAAACACTCTGTCACCAAGGTCAAGGTCAAGGTACTGTTGGTGATAGAGCTTGAGGCAACAGCCTGCCCCAGTCAGCCCGCCACCTTCCCTCACCCTCCACCACTGACATCATTGATCCTGCAGGCTACCAAACTCTTGCCCATTAAAACCACTGCTACCCAAATTTGTCCATTTTCCACTTTGCACCAGGAGATATTCGTCTCAATTACTTTATTAGCTAGCACAAGAGGCAGTCTGTCTTGTTCTAATACTCGAATTTTCAGTAAGTAATTTCAAATTAATCAACATGTGAAAAGTATACAAAAACGTCTCTAGGTATAGCACATAATCTGCGTTTTGTAGTCGGAATAGACGAACTTAATCTATAAATGCAAAAGGAATATTTGTAGTAATTTTAAATTTGAGAAATAATACGACCGTAAGTGGTATAATATAATAAATTCTATAAAGTATTTAAAATGAACTTTTATCTATCTAAAGCTACAGTAAATATTGGAACAACTATGTTTGTGGAGCATGTCACAACAAGACAAACACTGTGACGTCACACGTTTCAGTCTAGTGTACGTACAACTTGACATCAGACACACTGTTTGTTATGTAAATATTCTGTCTCGTTCACCAATTGTTTTAAACTACACAGAGTAAGAACCCTTCCTCCAGTGTAACTAGATGTTTGCAAAGTTAGCTTTACGTTACTTAAAGGAACAAATATTGAAATCGATGATTTTACTTGAAAACATAAAATTTGCTACCCATAGTTCTGTACTGTTTCACATTTATATTGATCGAAGGAAACACTCTCAAAGTATTTTACGTGTTATGAAATAAGTTTAAAAGGCAGCTGCATTGTACAGAATGCTTCACACCTAAGGTAGACTTTAATGCCTTATGAAAAGTGTACTGAAGGTTACAAGCGTCAGAGTGTTGTGACGTTCAACATTTCCTGGCACAGCCATACGTGTAATATAATATTCCTGACATGTACACATTAGTGAAGACAGTGGTTCACATAAGGGATACTGATGTTATACAATAACAGATACTATGGTGTAAATAGCATTGTCTTCAATTTATAAGAGGAAAACTTAGTCAACCAAACATGCTTTTACATTTTAATTGTTTTACTCATATATTAAAGGCAAATGAACAGTTAAACGAAAGCTTCGATTCACATTTACAGGTAGTTTTAAATTAAAAGTTTTGGTTTAGCCTAAGCACAAGCATCCGAAAACAAACCAATAATACGTAGGCGTATAAGATATGATAACAACTGCCTAGCAAAAATGTTGTTAACCTTAGAACAATTAATATGTTTGATAACATTTCAAGTGTATTGTAAATATCACATCCACTGTGAACCTTCGCATACATCACGGTTTATTTTAATACTTTAAAGGATTTGTCTCCTCGCTCTCGTTTGAATTGTTATTGGTTCTGAGAAAAGATTTGGCTTTAACCGTGGTTTCTTACCATTTTGTTTTCCTATGATTATACCAATATCACAGCCATACAACAGGTTTTATCGATGTTTAATCAACCAAGGATCTACAAATAATGAGGTTCGCTTCTTATTGAATCTTCAATGGCAAACTGAAGAAGTAGAGTTCAAGCCTTTTAACCCATAACTTAACCCCATTGGTAAAACTGACTTATATTGTACTTTTCTATAGATACATATTAGGTACTTTTATGTTAAATACCAAGAGTAACTATAGTGGTAGAGACAGGCTTTACAGAGCTAAAGAAAGATTTTAAAGTTGCCAACGTTCTTTATAAAATAACATAACATAACATTTATTGTCAGTGTACAATTAATTGTGTTTACATAATGCTTAAAACTAAGGTTACAAAGAGTTTGAATATAAAAAATCTGGTACCGGATGGGCCAATAGTCCAAAGCACATTAATGGTAATTTTAAAATAATAAACCTATTTGTAAACTAAACTTATAATATGAAATGCTTTTATTATTATATAATTAGAAAAGTGCCATAATAAATTCATCCACACTATAAAATGAATTGTTTAAAAATAGTGTTTTAGTTTGCGTTTGAAGGAATTTAAATTTGTCTCTGATCTTATAATTTCAGGTAATTTATAATATAGTTTTACCCAGCTACACAAGGAAGTTGGTCGTAGATGTGAAGCTGTGAAAATTATTACGAAACGTTAACGTATTCTAGTATTGTGGGAATGATAAGTTATCTCCGGTATCCAAATGATATTTTGTTAAACAAAACATTATTGTTTCCAAATGTACATGCAGCGTTAAAATTCGATTGATTTGGAAACGATTCGGACTGCCTTCTTCCAAAAAATAAAAACCCTCAAAAATCTATATTATCTGAACAAGCACCCCATAAAGAAATTCCATACCAGTATGATGGTTAGACCAAAATAAGCTGTTCTCAAAATTTCAGAATGGTAGTGTTTTATTTTAAGTCAGGTAAAAGAGCTAGTTTAAAGTACGATTCCATCAAATGCTAATAACTGGTTTTTAACGTTTTCCGAGTCAATCAAAACCAAAGTGTTTTATTTAAAATTGTACTTAAAAATATTAGATAAGTAAGTATGCATAAGATGTCCGTATTTTGACCGACTTCAGTGAAAACGAGAGGTTATACAAGTTGACTTTGGCGATTTTTTTTTATGTCTGTTCACGAATTACTTTTGAACGCGGGCACCGTTTTACACCCAGTTTGCTTTGATTGGTAGATCTTAACTCCATAGTGGTCCCATTTAAAAATCTTTTGATCAGACTTATATTTCTATATAAAAAAAGTAAAAACCTCAAAAAATCTCAAAACCCAGTACTTTGTTGGTGTGTTTTGTGGTAAAACACTATTTCGAACCGGAAATGGATTTCTATAGCACTATTTCGATGTAGAATTAAATTTCAACAAGGTAGTAGTCTTAAGTTCTTCTAAATCTTGGTGTTGTTGAGATAAATAGATATTTTCGTCTAAAAATACTCGAAAAATGTCTTTGTTTGTATTTACAGAGTTCTAGACGCCAAAATATACACTTGAACAAAGATTTGAAGGAACTTTGTTCGAGTAAAATTTAATTTTCTTTCAGAAAATATATATATTTGTTATGATTACACACATATTTACCGAGCTATGGGTCCTTCTCGCTAAAAAACATCGTTACTTTTGTACCATATAGAAACTTTATTTTCAATATCATAAACCTGGTTATGATATAGCTATGTTCTCAACAAAAAACGTATTTTATAGTTTTAAAACTTTTATAGATTCTGTAAACAAGTATAAAATGTCCAAAATGTCATGCTGAAACGTACCCGCGTGCTTAGTGGTATAGGTCTCGCTTTGAAGGTTATAAAACTAGTTAAGGTACAAGGCTAATTAAAATTGAATTTTCTACAACGTGGTTTCCATAAAATGTTTTATGAACTGTTAAAAAACGATACATTTTACGCAAACACGGGTTTTCCCGAATTTTAAGCTGATGATGTTTTCATTTCGATGTGATGGATGTATATGATATGATAATGGTACCGTTCTGTCCAGAACATAACTTACCCAAAATTGTACCCCTGATACGTTTAAAAATAAGTATATTTCTGGAGAAAATTTCAAAACAATCAGACACTTTGTAAGCGCGAACACCTCGTAATCTGAACTGCATTTGTGTTAATTTTAACATTAATAAATTATGTACATAACCATAAAAAACTTTAACTCATAAATAGTTCAGAAAATAGCTCGCCCGACATATTTTAAAACTTTAAGTTAAAGGAAAGGCAAAGTTAGAAAACACAAAAGCGACAGCAAAATAAATCTCTACTATTTTGCCTAAAGGACGACGCGCGTTACGAGCAATGTAAACGGCTCATAATATAGCAAACTTGCTAAAGGAAGAGCAAACTACTCATAAGTCATAAGGATACGGGCCGAAACCTAACTAAACATGATCTTGTGAGCTATAAGCAAATGAAAGGCCAGCAACAACGAAGCGTCAATGCGAGTGGAGCGAACCACTAGTTCCTTTTGCACCGAAACTACATTTCAGATTGGAACTACTCCTGCGAGCTTATTATTAGAAGACCGGCTCGTAATCAACGAGCCATAAGCCAAATCGTCACCCTGATGCCCCATACCCGTTCGGCAAAACGCTACCGCGAGCGAAGCCAATCACTTAATTGATCCTTCGAGCATGCCATGGGAAAACAAACGGCCTATGATCTGCATTAATACCATAAGCAAAGGCCTCGAGGCCAAAGGACGAATTAAGTTACCGTGATCCAGGCGATTCTTTCCACCCCGTGTAGCAGATTTGTGTCTTGCAGCGGTCTAATTGTCTACTAGAAGAGCTGTAACACAGCTATACTCAGTACACATTTACTTCAGTTTGTACTGAAGAAAATCACGTCAAACCAGCGATTGATACATAGGATGAAGGACTCAACCCTAGGGTCCGATTAGAGGGCTGCTTCCTCCCAAACTGGCTGGAAAGCTTTTTTAATAAATATTATATGATTCAACTACTTTAATTTCAAGACCTCATGACTTAATTACTAAGTTCGAGATAATATGATTACATTACACCACAGTAACAAAATTTAACAGCTTCAAAATTGAATCGATATTTTCGTTGTTACTGTATTTTTTTTAACCATCTCGCCTATTATACATTTGTCGATTGGAATTACTTTACAAAAAAACTGACTTCAAATAAAGATAAAAAATAACAAATAGGAATAAAATAATTAGGGAGAATTGATAACATTAACAGTAAATGTTATAGTGTGGACATTGTGGTTCGTATTAAAGATGATACATTTGATGAACAACATTGACCATGAACAGTAGAAGAAATATTTCATGAATTTATTAATACATATAAAAAATACCATCGAATGCGCTACCATTTGCCATATTGTGACTACAATTTAGAATTGTTATAATCTTCATTCACTAAAAAGAATATAGGAGTCGGTGCTGCTTCTTCTTAGATAATATTGCCTCAGCAGCACCGACCCAATATTTTTAAGTGAATGAAGATTATAACAACTCCTAAATTGTAGTCTACAATTGCAAAATAGTGTGCGCATTTGATGGTATTTTTATATGTATTAGCAAATTAATATTTATCATATTGGTTACCATGAAATGGTTACAGCTGTAATATCTTACCAGTGTATAAATTATTGTTTGTTCGGTAACACATCAGTAACCCATTGTTTATAAATGTATCATGTAAAGCAATACAGGATTGCATTACCCAATTATTTCACACTTTTATAGCATTTTACTGTTGGATTGTTTTGAAGTCGGTTCAATTTTTTGTTAAAAAGTTTTTATTCACTTAAAAGTTAAATCAGGAGTTTAAAACGGTTTACTTGACTAAACCCAGGCGTGGTAGTTTGTTGAGTTGACACAAAGATAACTTCTCTCAGCTCCTCGCTGTGGCGACCTTTGGGGCTTGACCGCTTCAAAACCCTGACCCTGGACTTGACGTGTTGGGACCCCGAGGCTGGGGGGCCTGGGGCTAGGACTCTGGTCTTAGACCCAACCCATGTATTAGACCGCCCGAGTTCCAAAGCCTGAACCGTGGGCCTGAACCCTTGGCCTGCAAAAGGGAATTGAACCTTGGGGCTCAGACCCTGGGACTGAACTTATGACTGACCTGAGCTGGAACCCTGGGTCCAGACCTGGTTCACCCCAGGGTCCAGGCCTGGGTCTGGCCTCAGAGTCCAGCCCGAGGTTTCAGGGCCCAGGGTTCAGCAACACGATTGTGTTTCTGGCTAACCAGCTGGAACTCAGAGCCTCGACTCCATTGCTTGGACCCTGAGCCTGGACCCTGGGGCACCCTGACACTGGTACCTGGGCATGAGCCCTAGGCCAGGATTATGGGACAAGACCCTAAGCTAGGATCTTGGGAATAACCTAGGTCTGGCACTGTAGACGTGAACGCTGAGGGTGGACCATGAGTTTGGACCCTGAGACCATTATAGGCCTGGATCGTGGGGTGGTTCCAAGCCTTGTGACCCAGACCATAAGCCAGGACAAGAGAGCCTGGTGTCCAGGTCTGGAATGAACCCTGACTAGACCCTAAGGGGACCATGGATGGGGCTATACCCCATGGCTGAAATCATGAGGACCAGACCCTACGCTCTGGACCCCTGGGGCTGATTCTACACAAGAACCGTGGAGCTAAACCATAGGCCTAGACCCAGCCTGACCCCTAGGCCTGCTCCTGGGTATGGATCAGGCTCAGGCCCAGGCCCCTGGGTCCAGCTCCAGTGTCCAGTCCCAGGGTCCAGCCTCGGCTCATTCAGTAAGTCCAGCCTCAGGGTCAGGCCTCAGGATCAGCCTACTGTCTAGGCCCAGGGCTCAACCCCAGATCCAGGCGCAGAATCCAGCCTCAGCGTCCAGCGCCAGGGTCCAGCCTCAGGATCCAGGCCCGGGTCCAGACACAGGGTCCTGGCCTTTGGGTCCAGGCCCAAGGCCGACTCTCCAGGATCCAGGCTAGAATCCAGCTCAGGGTATAGCGCCTGTCCAGCCTCAGGTCCAGCCCGGGGCCCAGCCGTAGGGTCCATGCCCAGGGTTCCCTCTGCTCCAGACCCAGGGTTCAGTCTCAGGCCCAGCCTCAGGCTCCAGCCTCAAGGTCCCAAACCCAGGGTCGGTCTCAGGGTTCAGCCCAAGGTCCAGCCTCAGGGTCCAGCCCCAGGTCCAGCCTCAGGGTCAGGCTCAGGGTCCAGCTCCAGTGTCCAGTACTAGGGTCCAGCCTCAGGGTTCATTGTTAAGTCCAGCCTCAGGGTCAGGCCTCAGGATCCAAGCCCACGGTCCAGCTCCAGGGTCCAACCCCAGGATCCAGGCGCAGAATCCAGCCTCAGTCTGGGTCCAGCCTCAGATCAGGCCTGGGGTTCAGACACAGGGTCTGGTCAGGGTCCAGCCCAAGGCCGACCTCCAGATCCAGGCCCAGAATCCAGCCTTGTGGTCAGGCAGCACCTGTCCAGCCTCAGGGTCCAGGCCTGGGTCCAGAGTTATCAGGGCTAGCCCAGGGCCCAGCCTCTGGCTCCCAGCCTCATGTCCCAAACCCAGGGTCCGGCTGGTCTCAGGGCTCAGCCCCAAGGTCCAGCCTGCCAGCCTGGAGGCCTGGGTCCAGCCCCAGGTCCAGCCTCAGGTCAGGCTCAATGGTCCAAGCCCAGGGTTCAGCCTCAGGGTCCAAGGCTAGCGTTCAGCCTCAGGGCCAATCCCTGGGTTCAGCCCCAGGGTTCAGGTCTGAGGTCTAGACCCTAGGCCTTGGCCCTGGAGCTGGACACTAGGCCTGTCAGTATAGAATGTGCTCAAGCAAATATTGAGACCAACCGGCTTTTATTATGGTTAATAAACCATGTGATTTGCAAATAATGAGGTACGCTTCTTATTTGCTCTTCAATGGCAAAAGGAATAATCCCAGTTCAAACTTTTCAACCCTTAACAACCTTGTTAAAGCGTTACACATAATGTACTTTCCTAAACATGGCTAGGGTATCATAACCTTATTTAGAAATCTTGTTTAATAAATATTTGTTCTGAGATATCTCCATGCGAGAATAGGGCTGTTATTTATTTCCTCCCTTGGGGACTCGTGGAGTGGTCCTGTAATCCAGCTTCATGGAGGTCAGTTTTGAGATGATATAGGTCTAAAGTGGCTCAGATATAGTCTCAGTGATCATCTGATTGTACCTGCATCAAACTTCAACCATTGTTTAGAAATATTCGACCATCACCTGCGTGGTTCGTCACGTTTTCATGTTGGTCCTTCTATTTCATTGGTCATTGGGCATAATTAATGACCCATTCTAAGAAGATCGGCCTCGTTTGTAACAAGACTACCTACACCCCTCATAACTCATTACTACCACCTGTATATATGAAATGAAATAAATGAAATAAATTCTTATTTTCCAAATCATAATTTACAATCTTAAAACATACTTTCTTTTTAGAGATCTTGCCATCATTCTCAAGTATTGATGTGTTACAATATACAAACATAAAAGGTCTCAGTCCATAATTGTCTCTGTTGCTGTGTGTGGTGGTTTCTGCGGTGAGTGACCTTCACCCACTCCTCTTATCTACAATACTGGGCACTTACAAAAAACAACACTGTACAACTAACCAACCAAAACATGTTCTTAACTAAAGTCTTACATGAATAATCACAGGGCCCCACTTACTTAACCATATATTTACAAAAGCTATTGCTAACTAGCCTGTAGAGTGTTACAGGTCGTATCAACACAACTGCTCCTCCGTTAGATTATTTTATTTCAGAATATTAATCAAATCTTTAATGTTATTTCTTTCGAGTAGCCAACCTTAAATTAGCTGAAATGTATTTAACTTGTTGACATTTTTTATGTTTATAGTACTCATAAAGCATTTCGGACCCAAGAACACAAAAGATTTCAAACAAGATTTATTAATTTTTTGTCCCGAATGAATGAGAACTAAAGTTCCTGGTTTCATAGTTGTGTTGATACATTTTCCTCGTTACCAATTTGGCCGCTTCTCTGAAAGAAAAAATTCCAACATTTATATACAAAGGCGTACCTTTACGTAAAATAGCTAATTAAATAATGGAAATGAAGGCTTCTCTGCTTAAATAAAATTGTCTCAATGAACTGTTTTTGTGTAATTGAAAATTTTCATTATGTTCTGAAATGAACCCCCAACAGTAATTCCATACTGAATACGGAATTACCAGTATAATAAAGTGACCTCAAAAGAGATGTGTCACAGAAATTTCTCAAATAATAGAAGGCTTCAATTGACTATTTAAAAGTTACGCGGCTTCCATGATAGTTTTCATCCAAAAAAAATGCCTAAATATTTAAAATTGCTAACTTTTTCTTTGATAGTCTGACAAGTTACATAAAGCACTATTGCAAGTTATATTGTGAAAAATTACATCTCTGTTAAAGTGAATCCATTAAAGTCGAAATTTATAAATTTTGTTTTGAAACATTTGCCTGCATAGAGTTTTCATGACACCAAATCTTCAAAATATCAAATCATGCTGAATAGACTCCCAACAATGGTTTTGTTTTTATTAGAATAGTTAAAACAAACATCATCAGCAAAAGCTATAACATTTCCCATAAAGTCCTTTTCTAGCAGATAAAAAAATTATAAAAGTGTCGCCGATAATACCGAGCCTTGTGGAACGCCCCAATAATTTTAGGACCACTTAAAAATTTTGAAATTTTGTTAGTTATTCTTTAATTAAATAACTTTTAAACCAATCTTCGCTACTTCTCTTACTCCACTTTTCTTAATTTAGCCAACAATACCTCATGACTTACCATACGAAAGTAGCTTAAAGTCGATAAAACCGCGCTTGTTTTTATTTTTATTTATGCCACTGTAAAGGAATTCAATAAAGTCAGTGGCTAATCCTTTGATTTCCCCGTGAAACGGTGTTGAAATTTACTGAAAAAATTATTTCTGTTTAAGAAACTAAATAAATAATTAAATATAGGTTTTAAACTAATTATATTAACTATATATATTATAACCATATTAACCTATATTTAACTAATTAAATATAGGTTTTGGTCCGATTATAATAAATACAATGTATAGATTTCAATTTAAGCAAAACCACA
>JAHHFQ010000047.1:0-29149 GCA_018831715.1 Matsumurasca onukii | reverse complement strand
GCCTGTTATTTTTAACCTTGAAAATTACATTTTTTGAATGTGCAACACCTTGGTAAACCGTGAACCTTATCTTTAGGTTCAGTGGACGCCCGATATTTTGTTATTAGTAATTAATTCTTTGGTTGATACCTGTATGGTTCTACAGCTCATAAGAGTGCTGAAAGCTAGCATGACCACACTGTATCACCTCATCATTACTTTAACTAAAAGGCTACTTATATAGGTAATAACTTAGCTCAAATTAAATATTGTAGTGTCTTATTGTATTGTCAGTTTAGTAATCTATTGTTGTGAAACTAGGCCTTAAATGTACAATTTAACTTCAATATGAATTTAAAAATGTATTTAACCATGGAAACTATCGACTATAAGAGTTCTTATAATCTAGTTCGTTCACATCGGTCCAAACTTCATAATTAGGTTGATTATGAAGTTTAGATGGTGTGAACTGGAAAAACTAGATTATGTGTGACACCTGGCCTAAAAACCCTAAGAGATAAGTAGTTCTATGTTTTACCTAGAAAACAAAGACTGTTTTACTTTTATCTCTTATGGTTTTGATGCAGATAATGCAAAATATCACGTTTTTCAACCCTAGAACCAGCAAAAGCAGTGTTTACGCAAGGCTACAACTTGCATACTGGCAAGCGCCACAAATAGGGAGATCAAGTTTTTCGGACATAGTAAAGACAGACTTCAGGAAATATTAGTATCATTTGTTAGAATAACTTCTTGACTATCAATTTAAATTAAAATATCGATTATTCAAATTCACTTGAACAAATAATCTTTGTTTTCTTCCGTGGTCTGGCTCCTACAAATGACAGTTGGCAGTATTTTGACATCTGTTTGGTTAATATTGTTTCTCGCCATTCCAGTCAATCTGTTCCCACAGAAATCTTACTTTGGCTATTTTAAGTATAAATAATCATTTCCAGTTTATTCTATCCACCCAGTTAGTTTAGTTTTTTGCCCAATAGTTTTTTTTAGGTTAGTGTAGACCTAATATAGATTGAATGTGTAGTTTTTGAGTAAATACTAAATAGTTTTGTTAGGCATATTTAGTATAATCATCAAACGTTGTAGTAGTATAGTATAGGCCTATTTAGTCATGTTTAAAAATATACAACACGGATCAAGTGACATAAGAGAACTTGTGAACCTTAGTGACTGTGATTTTGATGTGGGACAGTTTGAAGAAGACTTTCATCCTGAAGAAATTACAGAACTTTTAGACGTTTCTGTTGATTCTGATGTAAGTATAGAAGACTTTTCTTTGAAAGTGGAGAGGAGTATTTTCAATGAAGTTGAAATAAAACATGCCTCACGCTAGTGATGATAGCGAGTTGGACGATGAAGCAAGAAGGCCTAGGCCTATCCTTGCTCCTGTGAGCCCTCTTGCTCATGTGAGCCCCCTGCTCCTGTTAGACCCCCTGATCCTTTTTTTAGGTGCCCCAGGGCCTAGCAATAAACAATGGCTTACACAATGTCCTTTGTGGATAAGACTATATCCTCCCAAAGCAGCGAAAACTCTGGATTTCGATCCCCAAAATACTGGTCCACAGAATTTGCCCCCTGCTTTCCTCTAGATTACTTCTCTTTTTTTGACAGAGTTGGAAAATCTGGCAGAATGGAACAATGACCTGTGTGTTCTTTGCCAGAAGGATGGGCTAAAGAAGAGAACGAACCCCAGGGTGTAATGCTGGGACACACCATTTTCACAAGTTGGAACACCTTTACAGATCCACAAAATCTGGAAGAAAGAGTCATATGAAAGGGGTTTCTAGAGAACAGTGGTTTCTTAGTTGTGTGCCATAAACTTGTTTGTATTGCAAAATGCTTCATACCATAATTTTGTTTACAAGTTTGGAAAGCCTTAAGCTCATGGATTTTGATAGAATCTGGCAACCTATTGATGAGTTGAACTCCTACCTGAGAAGTTAATTGTTCGAACTGCCGTTCAGTGTCTCCCAGTTCAGTGGTTTTCCCTACCTTAGTTTTATGAGAGTAAATGTTACTTCCTCTTCAAATTCTTGATTTTCTCTTTATTTTGACCAAATAAACCTTAAACGAAAGTTTGCACACCTTTATGAGCACCCTGTACACTAAATTGAACGCTAGGAAGAAAAAGCCCTTGATAAAATATGATATCATAGGTAAAACTAACTAGTTTACAATACACAAATTCAAATGTTATTCTTATATAACAATAGGACCACAACATTTTCAACCTTGGTCTTACCTATTGTTAACGATAGTCTCTTCTCAAAACAGTTTATAGTGTCTGACCTCTACCTCTAAGGCAACTTCTCTGGATACTAAATTGATGTGAACTTTTAAAATTTTCCGTGTTTAATTTTCATATGAGGGCTATTCAGAAATTAACTGTTGTTAGCAAGAGAGCAAGTAGACTAATCAATGTGTGTAAATTATATGTCATTAGAAGGCTTGACTCATTTGGAATCCAACAGCGCTTTCACATTTTGTTTTGTCGTTTGATGATCTCTACATGTGATCAACAAAATTATCTCCACATGTAGTATTCCCGCCAGCTAAATAACAATTAACTTAAAAAAAAATAAATTTGGCATTCAATTTTTTGTGGGAGGGGTTTTAAACCCCTTGGTTAGCCAACCATATTAGAATTTTGTTTTTAACTTTAAAGGGACAGAACAGAACTTATTGTAAAATTGGTTTACTAATGGTTTCTAATGGTTTTGTTTTATCTTGGATACAATACATATTTTCAATATTATACCTTTTTATTTTGACCAAATAAACCTAAACCCCAAAGTTTGTGACACCCTTTATGAGCACCCTGTACACTAAATTGAATGTTTGTAGGAAGAAAAGCCCTGATAAAAAAATATGACATATCATAGGTAAACTAACTAGTTTACAATACAATAATATTCAAATGTTATTCTTATATAACAAGGCCAAGTTAGGACCACAACATCCTTTCAACCTTGGTCTTACCTATTGTTACCGCGATAAGTTCTTCTCAAAAAATCTTGTTTATAGTGTCTGACCTCTACCTCTAAGCATAACTTCCTAGATAATTTAAATTGATGTGAACTTTTAAATTTCGTCAAGTAAGTTAAATTTTTCATATATAGCTATTCAGAAATTAACTACAGTGTAGCAAGTAGACAAACTAATCAATGTGTGTAAATTATATGTCATTAGAAGGTTTGACTCATTTGGAATCCAACAGCGCTTTGACATTTTGTTGTTTTGATGATCTCTACATGTGATCTAAACAAAATTATCTCCCACATGTAGTATTCCCCGGCCAGCTAAACAACAATTAACTTAAAAAAAATAAATTTGGCATTCAATTTTTGTGGGAGGGTTTTAAACCCCTTAGTTAGCCAACCATTATTAGAATTTTGTTTTTAACTTTAAAGGACAGAACAGAACTTACAACTAAAGTAGCTTTTGTAGTGTGTTTAGCCAAATTAGTATTTAATTTAAACAGTTGAAATATATCACACAGCTGTTTGTTGAGTAATGGAATGTTCCAATTTCATGTAAATCAGTTGCACTACAACTTATAGTTGTGTAATTGGCATACTGCAATTACTTAATTGTAGCTATTCAAAGTACTACACTTATTCAAATAAATTGTTACATTCAATGACATGCATAATAAATAAAGTACGCTCAAGAATAGATCCTTGAGGAACCCCACAATTCAAATGAACTGCATTTGATAATTCATTTTCAATTTGCACCTGTTGACTCCTGTTGTTTAAATACGACTTATCCAACATATAAGTTATCCCCGAGTTTTAGATATATATATATCCTAGCACTTACAATGACTGAGCAGTCCAAAAGCCTACCTTAGGTCCAAAAGGACACTTAAAGCCTTCTTTTTCTCATCCAAATTTGAAATAGTAAGTAGTAGTAGTCTAATATGTAGTTTATTTATAGCTTCAGTTGTGTTTTTGCCTTCTCTAAACCCATTTGGTTAGTTGAAAGAATATTAAATTTATTTATGGATAGGTTTAATCTCAGCAAGAATAACTTTTCAAATACTTCGCTGAAAAGAGATAGTAAAGTTATTGGTCTATAGTTACCTATTAATAAATGCCTTTTTTTAAATGGGTACAACTTTTGTTTTTTAAGAGACTATGTAAAACTCCTTGTTCTAATGAGGTATTTATTAAATAAGTTAATGGTTAAAAAAGTTTTGTGAGGCACTGTTTAAAAACCAAACTGATAAACTGTTAATATCAGTTGATCTTTTAGACGGCAAATTGTGTATAACAACTGAGTTCTGATTCAGAATCACACTTCTTCCTCTATACCTATCTACACACCGTGCTGTTACTGTTACTACACTGTCACAGTGTATGTGCTGGGAGGTGTTGTTGAGTCAGGTACGGCATGACAGTGCAGAGAAAGGTCGTATTATAAATTATCTTTGCGGTATTTGAGGCCAGAATGATTTATGAAAATGTCGGCTCAGTGCTCCCATTCCCACACATCTTAGGAATCACACTTCCTCCCTTAATATTCCACACACACTGTGCTGTTACTGCACTGTCACAGTGTACGTGTGCTAGGAGGTATTGTTGATTCAGGCACGGCATGACAGTGAGAGAGAGGTCGTATTCTGTTATCTCTGCGGTGTCTGGAGGCCAGAATTTTTATGAAAATGTCGGCTCAGCCTCCCATTCCCACACTCAGAATCAACACATCTCCTCCTATCACCTACACACTGTGCTGTTACTGCACTGTCACAGTGTATATGTGCTTGGAGGTGTTGTTGAGTCAGGTACGGCATGACAGTGGAGAAGAGAGGTCGTATTCTAAGTTATCTCTGCGGTGTCTGAGCCCAGAATGATTTATGAACATGTCGGTCTCAGTGCTCTCCCATTCCCACACTCAGAATCACACCTCCTCCTGTCCTACACTCACTGTGCTGTTACTAACTGTCACAGTACGTGTGCTGGAGTTGTTGTTGAGTCAGGTACGGCATGACAGTGGAGAAAGAGGTCGTATTCTAAGTTATTCTGCGTGTCTGGAGCCCAGAATGATTTATGAACATGTCGGGCTCAGTGCTCTCCCATTCCCACACTCAGGAATCACACTTCCTCCCTTGTATCTACACACTGTACTGTTACTGCACTGTCACAGTGTATATGTGCTGGGAGGTGTTGTTGAGTCAGGTACGGCATGACAGTGGAGAGAGAGGTCGTATTCTAAGTTATCTCTGCGGTGTCTGGAGCCCAGAATGATTTATGAACATGTCGGGCACAGTGCTCTCCCATTCCCACACTCAGGAATCTCACTCCTCCCTGTGCCTACACACTGTACTGTTACTGCACTGTCACAGTGTATGTGCTGGGAGGTGTTGTTGAGTCAGGTACGGCATGACAGTGGAGAGAGAGGTCGTATTCTAAGTTATCTCTGCGGTGTCTGGAGCCCAGAATGATTTATGAACATGAGGCTCAGTGCTCTCCCATTCCCACACTCAGGAATCAATACTCTCCCTGTACCTACACACTGTGCTGTTACTGCACTGTCACAGTGTACGTGTGCTTGAGTTGAAAGTGTTGTTGAGTCAGGTACGGCATGACAGTGAGAGAGAGGTCGTATTCTAAGTTATCTCTGCGGTGTCTGGATTCAGAATGATGAACATGTCGGGCTCAGTGCTCTCCATTTTCCCACTTAGGACCCCAATTTCCGCCATGTATCTACTCACCGTACTACAGGGCTGGTTGTGGGCGCACGGGCGTCATGAGCATAACGTCGCGAGTACGTCGTCCTCATTCATAGGTCATTTGTTCAAATGAGCGCATTTAGAGACCTTTGGACGCGAGAAGTGCTCGTCCCTCAGAAACAGCTCAGTATCTCACGACTTCTGCGATGCTACGACACGGTCACCTGTAAATACATTGTTTCAACGGCATTCATGCAACTGCGACGTCGGAAGCTGACTAATGGTAAGTTCTAAATAAATAAATAAATAAATGGTTATTGGTTCAACATGTTAACATGTTATGCAAACGTACTTGAAAAGCCAAAATTTTCACGCACCTAACATGAAAATCCCAGTCAGACATACATTTTATATTCACTCTCTCTCTCATTCATTCGAATTGTACCACTTAGTCCTGTAGTCAGTATGTAGTCTTATTTACAAGATAGGTGTATTGTAAGATATTTGTAATGCACATTATTAGTGTATCTGTTCCTTGATAAGCGTTGCATTGAAACCCAGCCTCAGTGAACAGGTTATGAGGAGAGATTGCTGGTTGTAATAAAAAAATTCGTTAGTAATACTAAATTAGAGGTTTTGAGTTTTAAAATAAAACCCAATTACTGTAGTTGCTGTTAAAACACTGTCGGTTGCTGCTTAAGAAAGAAGCACAAGTAATAGTTTAATGTTATATATAATTTGTCCTGTTATTTATACTTTCTTAAGATTTACACCATATGATTATTTCCAATAATGTTTTATGAAAACATTGATATTATTGTGTTGTTATTAAACTAAAGGAATGTCACGAGTTTAATACAAGATTAAATATTTCTTTATTTTACTAGTAATATTTGTAATTAACATAACAAAATGGCGACGAGTAAAAAAGGTAATACCACATCTTCCACACAAGAAGAATTAACACAACTGATTACAGCTTTGAGTGGTTTAGTACACAACTTAGACCATCAAAGAGATACAGGTAATTCAGCCACAACTCTTAGCAAAGCGGAACAGAAAAATATTTCTGCTTTCGAATCCTTTGATGATACAGTGGAAAGCTTTAAGCTATACTGCCAAAGACTAAACAATTTTTTCCAGTTAAAAGGTTTAGTCGAACACAGAAGAATGTTTAAAACACAAAACACAAGTGTTTATCAATTCTATAGGAGCTAAACACTACAAACTACTGGCTAGTTTAACTGCACCGATTTACCGGCAGACAAATCATACGACGAGCTTATTCAATTGTTGTCTGATTACCTTGAACCTAAAAAGAATTTTACTTACAAAGCAACACTATTTTCTCTAGTAAGCAGTCTCTTTCAGATTCTGTATCTAACTTTGTAGCGACTTTGAAAGAATTAGGAAGTGAATGTGAGTTCAAGGGAAATTGTAACAGTTCAGAATGTGCTCGGTCTGTACTTTATCTTTTGTTGAGATCTCAACTAACCGCGGTTTAAGAGATCAAGAAATAAGAGAGTCAATTTTACAAAAGCCAGACATCACATTTACCAAGGCTGTCGAATTAGCATTATCAATTGGCTGCTCCAGAATGCCATGATTTTGACAAAACACATAACCTTGCTAATGACATGAATGAAATTAACAAAGTCAATCAATTCAACAATACAATTCAAAACAACAAAGCTAACAATTTTCAAGTCAAATCAAAAGTACCTAAACTGAACAAAGATGACAAGAGCTACTTTAAAAGCAAATACAAAATTAATCTCAAAGAGTTCGGACTAGAGAACTGTTGTTTAAGATGCGGAAATGAAAACCATTCGTCCAGATCATGTACACTCAAGGACAGGTTGCAATGTAAATATTGCAAACGACAAGGACATTTGGAAAAGGTATGTATAAACAAATTTACAAACTCTGACTCTGGCCATGTGAAATTACTGTCACAGGATGATGAACAGCAAGACTTATCTCAAGATAATGTATCTAACTTGATTGACATAAATCAAAATATAATTGCTGTTAACTCTGTCAAAACAGACGAGAAGTTTTTTGTTACAGTTAGAGTTCAAAATTCCTTACAAACCTTCGAAGTTGATTCTGGAAGCCCTGTAACATTATTGTCAGAAAATGATTTCATCAAGTTGGGACTAAACCCTTTAACTTTGAAATCCACCAATATTCAGTTTCGATCTTATACAGGAAACATTTTTAAACCTCTAGGTGAAATAGAATTACAAGTACAACATGAAAATAATGCATGTAATGAAAAGCTTTATGTTATTCGAGGATCATATTCGCCTATACTTGGCCGTTCTTGGATTCGTAGCTTAAATATTGATTTGAATAAAATAACTAAATATCCAGACGAAATAAAAAACTTGAGTGATTTAAGTGACACGTACTTAAAGCAGACCATCATTTCAAAATACTCAAATATTTTCAAACCAATCATAGGGAAAATACCAAACTATAAATGTTCTCTTAAGCTCAAAGACAATACCAAACCATGTTTTCTCAAACCCAGACCAGTACCTTATTCTTTGTTGTCAAAGGTCAACCAAGAGCTAGACTTACTGGAAGAACAAGGAATAATTGAACGAATAGACACTTCAGAGTGGGGAACGCCCCTAGTTCCGATAGTGAAGCTCAACGGTAGCATTCACGCTGATTACAAGACCACAGTTCCACCTCCATGATTCAAGATACCCAATTCCAAAATAGAAGATATTTTTCCACAAGATGAAGAACGGTAGCTACTTTTGTAAGTTAGATGTTTTAAAGCATATTTGCATGTAGAACTGGATGAAACAAGTTCAGATGTTGCAGCTATATCAACACACAGGGGAACCTACCGTGTTAAACGTTTAAATTTCGGGTTAAAATGCCCCTAATGATTTTACAAAATCATAGACCAAATAACTCAAGATCTTGAGGGTGTAGTGGCCTATTTCGATGACATAGTAGTTCAAGGTACAACCAAAGAACAATGTTTATGAGACTAGAAATCTGTCTGAATAAATTACAAAAGTACAATGTCCACCTCAATGAAGATAAGTGTCAGTTTTACGAGACAAATAACATATTTGGGTCATGTGATCTCACAAAAGGTCTTCAAAAGTTGGATGACAAAGTTCAAGCTGTGATTAAAACACCTCGGCCTCAAAATGTAGATTCCGAGATCATTCTTAGGCCCAGAACTACTATTGTAAGTTCATACCAAATGCCTCACAATTGATGCAACCCTTAAACCATCTTCTTCAAAAACATGTCAAGTTCAATTGGAATAAAGTTTGTGAAATCTCATTCCAAGCCATCAAGAAGGAAATAGCAAGTGAGAGAGTGTTAACCCCTTATGATCCAACAAAACCTCTAACATTGGCTACAGATGCCAGCCCCTTGGATTAGCTGGAGTTTTGTCACATACAATCGACAATGAAGAGCGCCCATACTATTTATATCCAGATCTTTAACCAAGGCTGAAAAGAATTACAGTCAACTCGACCGAGAAGCTGCTGTCTACTGGAGTGTAAAGAAACTTCATCAGTATTTATTTGGGCGACATTTTACACTCATCGTTGACAATAAACCGATTCAACAAATATTCTCTCCTGACAAACCATTACCAGCTTTAGCTGCATCCAGGTTATTACGGTATGCGTCATTTCTTAGTGGATTCAATTTCCAGATCAAACACAGATCATCACACTTACATCAAAACGCTGACTACCTATCAAGACAACCTCTCGATATCAATGATATTGAATATCACTTCCTCAATGATGACTTCAAAGTCAATGAAAATCAAATAAATTCTTACAGGAATCACTCCTATCACTAGTAATGCTTATGAAGCTACAGATCATGATGAAGAACTAACATCCTTGAAGACTAAATTGACTAATGGTGAAATGTCTGATTCAGAATATTCTGTTCATGAAGGAATATTGTTCAAGGGCTGTCGAGTAGTTATTCCAAAAGTATTCAAATCCAAAATACTAAATGAATTACATTCTACTCATGTAGGAATTGTTAAAATGAAAATGATTGCTAGATCTTATTGTTTTTGGAGAGGAATAGATCAAGACATAGAAAACGAAGTGAGAAGCTGTGTTCCTTGTTCTCAAGTACGAAACAATCCCCCAAAAGTACCCTTACACAAGTGGGAAGAAGCAGCAAATCCTTGGTCTCGCATTCATATGGACTATGCCGGACCATTTCAAAACCACTACTTCTTTGTGGTGATAGACGCCAAAACCAAATGGCTAGAAGTGAAAATGTCAACACAAGCACCAACATCAAGATCAACTATTTCTGCATTATCAGAAATCTTTTCTCGACAGGGACTACCAGAGCAAGGTCAGCGACAATGCCACAATATTTACATCAGATGAGTTCACTACATTTTGTAATATTCATGGAATAAACAGAGTTTGATTGCACCAAACTATCCAGCTACAAATGGATCTGCTGAACGGGCTATTCAAACTTTAAAGAAGAAACTAACATGGCTCAAGAAAAAGATCCCTTCAAGAAAAGTTATACAGATTTGTGTTGAAGTATCACATTACACCTTTAGAAAATGGACTAACCCCTGAGAACAACATATGGGAAGGAAACTTCATACTTGCTTAGATGTACCAAACCCAAATCTAAAACTCAAGGAATTGAACAACCTAACATGACTAGGTCATTTGACAGGTGATAGAGTGCACATTACCAAGGACATATGAAGTGGAAAATGGGAACAGTGAAAAGGTGCCTTGGGAAACTCCATTATTTGATACAACTTGATAATGGATACACCCTGAAACGACATGTTAACCAGCTTCGGTCGTTTCCGCAACAAACTGCAAACAATACAGGCAATGATACTGCAGCCAGCCAACTTCATCAGTTCCAACCCAATGAACGCCCTAAAAGAAGTAACCGCCAGTAGTGCGAATGACCTCTAAATCAAGTGGGGGAGAGTTGTTATATATAATTTGTCCTGTTATTTATACTTTCTTAAGATTTACACCATATGATTATTTCCAATAATGTTTTATGAAAACATTGATATTATTGTGTTGTTATTAAACTAAATGAATGTCACGAGTTTAATACAAGATTAAATATTATTTTATATTACTAGTTATTTTGTAATTAACATAACACTTAAGTCTAAGTCTTGAGGGCTTTTTTTAGTTTTGTGTTTTAATGGTAATAACTGATTGGCCGCTGTTTAAGACATGTAGACTAGATTTTGGGTCGCAGAGATAACCCATGATCCTGTCGAAAAGCCATTCCACGTTTATGGACGTCACATCCACTCTCTATAAGATTGACGTCATGGCAAAAAATATTATGATATCTGAGGTAAAATATTATTCTCCTAAACCCATGACGCTAAGAAGCCAGCTATAGTACCCTATGCGTATCGAAGCTGTTACATATTTTATTGTCAATAATTACATTTCAAATATTCTTCTTCAGTGTTATAGGATAAATATTGCGGCTTTAACAAGCGAATTGCATGTATTTTACTTGATGGTGCACCTAAGGCCGAAGGTCGAAGGAGAGAACAACAATTTGGTCAACAAATGGTTTGACAAAATACAAGGAAGAAAAAGGCTGAGAAAACAGGAATGCGTAGTTGCTGGGTGAAATAATGAGGGACAAGTCATGATAAACCTCTGATATAAGGGCGAAGAAAAGAACTATAGTTCGTAACTGTTGGGTGAAAATAACAATTTCAAAGGTGTAAATAAGGAAGGAAGGTATTTTTTCTTTAATTACGTGGAGAAATACCGATGACAAAGAGGCTGGAAGAAACCCAGTTATTTATTATTTGGCTGAAGCCGATGGGTGAAGGAAAGAACTCAGCAATGTGAGCCGAATGCTGAGGTGAAAGCCCATTTCCACAACATGTAAACTAAATTACAGAATATTTAATTCACGAGACTCAGAAGAGAGGGCCCAGTGATAGATAGCCTAGGAAGATTCTTTGTCAATCATTTCATCACAAACTCTTGATGTCAGCTTATAACAGCCAGATATATTCTTCAGATGATATATACTCTTCTTTAAACCGATGTCACCATACGTTTATGGGAGTCTAGAAACAGTCTGGTTCTCAATGTATTGCTTTTCCTAAATGATTAATCCAAGAAGTCAGGTCATGAAAGCCTAGAAATATTATGTTGTCAATTTTTGCCCTTCCAAACGCCGCGGTACACCACCTGTACCTTGTAAGAGCGCCGCTGAAGTAGACTAGGAATCTTGGTCAAAACTATTGTGGTTGGTCAATAATGCACAAAAAAGAGACTTTACATTAATTTACTGGTGGTGTGTGGCTAGCTTGAAGGTCTACTGCTCCCTAAATCGTCGACTCTTTCATCAGTAGAAAGGCTCCTCAGAATCCAATACCTTTCTTGATTTTGTTGTGAACTGTGAAGGTTGGTCTTGAAAACCGGCAGACATTAAACAGTTTAAATGAGCATACCTGAGTGAATTGGACATTCTTAGCCAATCTGAATCTGGGACATTTCCTTGTTCGTTCGTGCTATGTTCATGAATGTCAGTCCTGGTCTCAGCTCATGTTATCTGTTGCATTAGCATAGACAGGTTAAAATATACAGGCAGGAACAGTCATCACCCAACCCCTTAAACAGTGGTTTGATAGTGTCTTTGTATTTCCAGTAACTCCCGAAATGATTAACATCTTTCTGTTAATAAAACTGACTGCATATCCATTAAAGGAGGATCCCAACGCAAGAATACTGTGAAAGAAAGCAAAATAGGCAAACTCCTCACACACTCAGATTAAATGTCTATGTTAGCCGGTCTCAACAAGAAAGTTACTTAATTAGTTTCTTCAAACTATCGAATGTCACCCCATTCGAACTTTGCTGAGATGAAAACCAACAACTTGGCCAACAAGTATGAACGCCTGGGAACATCCTTTATTTGTTGTACAAAGGTCGTGCTAGTGGATATTGCTAGGATTTACGGTAGCGCTTTGCCATATTTATTTGGGATTCAAAGGGTTGGTTCGGTCCCCTGCATCGTTATTTGCTTTATTGTAATTTAAACAAAACTAAATGTAAATGTAAGTAGCAATACATTAAAGACACAGATTATATTCAACAGCACGTCATCGGATAATGAATACTGCACAAACCGACTATAAAGAATGCAAACCGTGAATTTGCACAGAAATAAACGGGCGTTGTTGTTCAGGGCAGAACTCGAGGGACGGTGTTGTTGTTAACTTGAGGTTAATGCTAGCCACTAATTCACGTTGTTAGATCCCTATCTTCAGAACCAGAACGCTCCCCTTGAGTCATATACTGTTGGTGGAGATCTAACATAAAGCTATATGTACCCTGGTAAGTAATCTACAGCGTATTTAAACGGTAAAATACTAAACTTAGGTTAATAACTTGTATTATTGTATTTAATTTAAATTTGCTAACAATGTACAACAATATTAAATGTTGAAATAGTTGTGAAATTTAATATCATTATTAAGACTAATGAAGTAATGATTGCGAATACACTTTATGAAAATAAACTGCAAGTTTGGTCACGTGGTTTTAACACTCATTTTAATAGTCGTAATTTTGTAAAATTGTCTTATCAATGTTCGTAGAAAGTAATGAGGTGAAAATATGCATTTAAGGGTCCGCCTCCGTGGTCACCGCAGAGAAAGGCTGAATTCGTCCGCCCAAGGAACACACGACACCGCGCACGTAACAACGGGCTTCTTTAACTGATGACCTAACTGTCAAACCTGTCGCTTGCAAGGGTTTCTGTAGAAAGTAGATAGTGCTCTTATATTAAGGTTAAATTTGGATATGTTAATTTTTTATGGAAAGAGAAAAGTTGTGCTCTGTGATTAGATATTTTATCAGCCTATTTTTTAACTTCTTAAATAAGGTCTTAAACACTCAACATTTTCTAACTTTAACCGTTAATAGCATATAAACTAAAAGCGATTTTGAACAATTAACTACGGGAAAATAATATGTTTCTGATTATGTTTATCTTTTATTTAAGAGTTGGTTTGTCCATTTTATTTTACCGCAAACCTCTGCAAGATAGAATAAGATTTAAGAAACCTTAAATAAAACTGTAAAATCCACATTCCTGATGTACTCAAAATTAAAAAAAGCTGACACGCAGCCACAAGCGCTACCGTGAACTTTCCGAATTGCCTATACCGTGGGAAGGATAGTTTAAACTATAACTGGTTATGAATAAAGCGTATCCCCCTAAACATTGGTTTTATGCTTTAAAAACTGCATTTATGATCCGATTTGGATTAAATTTAGTATAAACATGCGTCCGTTAGATTACCAAACACGTGTTTCAAAAGTATCAAAGTATCCAAACGGTTTTCTGCCGCTATCTCGGTTTGGTAGTTTGGAGTTTGTTGATGTTTGATACACATCTTTGGTTCAGTAGCATAAATGTGTATACCTAATTTCATCGAAATCAAGTCTAAAATATAATTTTGTATTACCTAAAGCCCAATTTGGGCAAAGGGACGTCCCTGAAAAGTTTTAGAACCGATTTTGCTATTAACGAACTCAACCTAGAAATTACAAGAAAGAACATTTGTAACCAAACTTCTTAAAATTGACAAATAATTTACCTATAGAGGTTCCACGCACTCACATTTATACATATAATTATTCATATGTCTAAAAAATGTACACAATTAAATTGAATTAGCTAATCTATTTATACTATTAGTATTTCGGTTAGGGTTGTTCGGAGTGTTGAGATCTCGAATCTGGCTGGGGTAATTCAGAATTGTTTTAATAGAAATGGTTCTTAGTGTTGTGGAGGGTGGGGAAACTAAAACAAATTATATAGATTTTTTATATATTTATGGGTTTTTGAGGTCCCCACCCCATGTTACTTTTCTTTAGTAAATATTTATTAGTAGAACATCAACGGATTTGATTGAAATTCGACACATAGTTGTATACTGTTAACCCAAAGACCCCTACTGATTTTGGGGTTCGGGGGCACAGATTATATGGATTTGGGGGTTAAAGTGAGCAAGAAATAAAAAAATCATAAAAATCGATGTGGGGTATAAAAAGGAATATTTTGCTGATTTCAAAAATATATTGTTGTCACCAAATTGCTTGGGGAGAAGGGGTTAAATGGAGGCAAAAACATCGGGATGGCCAGTTTTACAAAGCACCGAGGCCCTAGGCCGAGGTTTGTCATGAGTGAAGCGAGCGAGCACTTAGGGTCTGGCGAAGCTAGTTTGAAATAAATACTGTATATTTTGGAAATTAACCAGCTGTTAACTTAACGTATCTGTTTTTCAACCTTACTATTTTTACTGAATATTACTTTTTTAATAGTCTGAAACAAGAGCTGGAAAATCCCCCATTGCCAATATTTAATAACCATTTCAATGGCTGCATTTCAAACTTTACCAGATCGAGGCGTTAAATGTAAGAACTTTAGTAGTCATCATTGTTTTAGCCATCACTTGCTAAGTGCATATAATTTACTCAAATGTTTCATTTTATAAAATAGATCTTTATATGATGTGCTTTACTTTTTTGAGAGACACTTTCGTATTAGTTTATCGAGTGCATAATCGGAAGTGAAATTAAAACTGTAATATAATTAGTAGAATGTTAAATTTTACACAAAAAAACACGAAAATTTTAAATCTTTATGCAATTTAAAGCTGCTGCAACGACAGACATCTAGCCAATGTAGTTTGTTTTCGAGTTTGGTAGTTAGGACTTCAGAGCTGGATACGTTGATTCTTCTTTCAGGAGTTGTAGATCATGTATTTCAGCATAAATTCAATGTAACCCAATAGAAAGAAATCTAAAGGCGTCAAATGAGGACTCCTGTCATTTTCCAGCAGGATGGAGCTCCATGTCACTACAGTCTAATCGTCCAAGAAGCTCTCAACGACAGATTTCTGATCGTTAGATTGGGAGGAATGGTCCTGTTTTGTAGCCACTTAGAGTCCTCATTTGACGCCTTTAGATTTCTTTTATTGGGGTTACATTAAAATTTAGTTTACGCTGAGAAAATACCTGATCTACAGCATCTGAGAAGAAGAATCAACGTCGTTATTTCAACGGTGACCCTGAAATGCTCCAAAACACCTGGCGGAGGTTGACTATTGGGTAGATGTCTGTCGGCAACGGGGAGTCACGTTGAAACTTTTAATTTACATAAAACATTTTGAGAATTGCTGTGTCTTTTGATGTCAAAATCAACACTCTACCATTTATATTGAAATTTTTATTTCACTTTCAAATACCGTACACCTTTTCGATGACCCTGTGTATAAAGTTTTTTCCGTTTTACCCAGGAACCGTTAGTTCTACGACATTTCGTCTCTCTGGCTAACGAAATGAAAAGCTCTTTTTTCCTATGGAAATTCGCTTGTAACCTCAAGCTGGGTATTATACTGGTCTTTATTCTTGAATAAATCATCTTACCCCATGCTAAACCCTTAAATTACATGCGTAAGGTTTAATAATAGGGATATTATAAAATAGCAGTTATTAAAATAACTTTTAAGTTAATATTTACCATTAATACTCACATTACGGGTGAGTATAGTTTTAACGGGCGAACAACTTTAATCGTAGGCCGATTAGGCGGAAGTTGTTCTATATGCAGATTAGACCCATAAAGGACACGAGGACAGCGTTTTTCTCGTGCTATTATTACCAAAAGCAATCACAGGAAAATCTACTTCAATTAAGGTGCCACCCTTGTTAAAAAAGTTATCACTTTGAGTTAAATACTGATATTAAAAGTCGTGGCTGTATATACATCGAGACAACTTTTAAATCTTTCTTTTAATACTTATGTAAAAGTTGTCAACTTTGTACAGTAAAACTTGAAACCCTAAACGTATTTAATGTTTTGTTTATTTTCAGGTAAGTGCGTCTATTACCTTCCTCGATTCGGTAAGTTGACTTAAAATTTGATTAACGAGTCTCTTTAAAAGCATATGTTTATATTAAAGTACAGTAAGTGTTAAACGTGCCTGAGGTGTCAAATGTATCCTTATTTAACAGAACTGGTTTCGCGTTTGTAACGGCACATATTCATCTGCTTGTGTGATGTATCCCATTATGTAGCCCAGAGTTGGTTGTTAAAGATTTTAAAATAAATAAATAACGTTTCACGCACACAGTTTATATATTATTTAATACTATTTATATAATATTTTAGGGTCTGGACTACTTACTTGTAAGTCGTAGTCGTTTGTAGTATATAATTATATTAAAATTCATACCTACCTAAATGTATATTTATACATTTAAATAGTTTTAGAACTAAATCACAATTTGAGATGCCGACCACTCTCATGAGGGTATTTTAAGGCAAATATGTGGTGAAGGATGAGTGTGATGAGTGGTAGTAATGAGTTATGAGGTGTAGTCTTGTTACAAACTAAGGCCGACTTTCTTTGAATTGATCATTAATTAATAGCCCATTACAATGGAAATACAAGGACCAACGGCTTAACGTGACTTCCGAACCACGCAGGTGATGGTCTGATATGTCTAAACGATGGTGGAGTTGATGCGGGTATCATCAGATGATCACTGAGATTATCTGAGCCGCTTTAGACCTATATCATCCTCAAAACCTGACCTCCATGAAGCTGGATTATAGACCACGCCACGAGTCCCAGTCAAAGAGTCAAAAAATAATTTTCTTTTAGTATTTGTTTAAAGCTTGTTGTTGACGATGGAGGATATGTCATTTTGAAGTATTATTGCGGGTTTTTCATCGTTAGTGAACCAGAAGAACACGTTGTTGTCTCATAAATATCATCAAAACAAACCTCTGAGTCCCTGGGAATAAAAGTGCAACTTTGGCACGTCAATACATGAGTCAAAGTTATGAATGTATTTACTATCTTTGTTGTATGCATTGTAATGTACTACAAAACTGTGTAGTGGTAACGATGCCTATTGTAACCTAATTGTTATTTAATGGCAAAAAGGATTAGATTCTTGTAATAGAAATTGCTTTTTAGAGCAAAATATAGTACTTTGAGTTTAAATTATTATTGCGGACATTTTTCATCGTTATTATCACGACGTTTCGTTCTTGCAATATGATCCCGTCTTCAGGTGAAAAGTAATCTAAAAACATAACATTAAACACGAGTTAGCTTAAAGTAATCATCGTATGCTGATCAGTCAACACAACCAAACAACATGTAGCCGATAAAGTCAAAATACTAAAACTAAAAACTAGCCTAGCAAACAAAACCACAAGCATAAGACACACTAAGTGATTGGTTCGGCCGGGGGCGGGAGCACCAACGACGTTAACAGCATGGCCAACTGGAACAGAGAAACACAAAATCCTATTTATGCACAACCAATGTGAGAAGAGGCATCTTGCATGGTTTAAGTTCTTTCACCTGAAGATGGGATTCGCAACCTGATTCGTCTTCAGGTGAAAAGAAACGTCGTTATCATCTGCTCACTAACGATGGAAAATATCCACAATCATAGTTTAAACTCTGAAATTCTCCCATCTTCAACAACTAACTTTAAACCCAGAAGTACTTTAGTTTCTGACATATTCCTAAGCGCGTTTTAAAATTATTCAGTCGTTCGAAATGTGCTTTGGCGAGGGCCGGGGAGAGGACTTTCTGAACAGTGAGCGGTTTGTACTCGCATATTGCCCACTAAGCGTTTGAAAGTAAGAACATTACCCGTGCTGACCAAGGATACTGGCTCACCGTGTAGTCGTTGATTACGGAATGCATTTACTGCCAAACTTAGACGCACGCTAATTCAACTTAGGCTACTGCAAATTTGTTTTGGGACCTTCATCGTTTTAGAGCTTTGTATTTTTGCTATAATATACAGGGTGAGTTTTAAATCCCACCTTAACTTTTGAAAAGGGAAATGCTTTTGTTTGTTTTGACGCACTTAACGTCACCAAGCCCCCACCCAAAATCCAGGAGAGGCCCCCATTTAAAAAATATAACCCCTCTCCCTGTGGCACCTCAAAGAAAGGGAATTTCAACACAAATTCAACGACGCAAAAGCGGACCTCGACTCGTTTTTTGTATACCAATTTGAAAATTACTTCTGAATCAGGTTTATAATGCCACACCTATAATATAAAAATGAATCGCAAAATGTGTTGCTAAGCGCATAATCAACAACGCCTGGACCAATTTCAAATTCTTTTAAAATGTTCGTTGTGTTCAAGGATGGTTTTTACGGCGGAAAAATTCGAATTACCGAAAACCCCTAAAACAGCCCTTTTTCCTACAAACGTTTCAACTAAACGTAGTCTATTTGAGCTTTATTGCTATTCGTTGCCAGCTGATATCCCTATTTTACAGACAAACATATGCTGGCTAAAGAAAAAAACAACAACAAACTGTCAATGTCGATTTTCCGTTGTACATTGTGTTGTTTTTCTTGGATTTTCTGTAACCTAATCTACTGAGTTTGCTTTTGTTAACTAATACATGAAACAAATTCGTATATCGTGTATTGTGCAGTGATTAATACGTAGGAAACAAAAACTACCACATTACAAATCTTTTGACAGGACGAAGTTCTGTCGGGTCCGCTAGTTTCACATAAAATGTTTAATGACAAAGTGTTTTTCAAAAATACTACAGTATTACTATTCAAAATACTCTTTAAATTGGTCTAACAAAAACTAGTTGATATAAAAGGTTGTATTTATGTCGTTGAATTTGTGTTAAAATTCCCTTTCTTTTGAGGTGCCACAAGGTGTTGCTGTATTTAAACAATTTGTGTGTGGGTGGAGGTTGGTGACGCAACGTACAACAAAACAAACTTTACAATTAAAACATTCCCTAAACAGGTTTTGAATATTTTCTTTTCAAAAGTTAAGGTTGGGGGCATTTCAACCTCACCACGTATAGTTTCAGACCGCTGTTTGTAAAACACCATGTTCGTAATCTTGAAAGTCTTGAATGCCAAAACTGATTTTCTTTAAAAGAAAACACTGTAATTAAACATTAAAGTTAACCACAACAAACATGTGTTTCACGAACAAGCGCCCCGTGTATGTTGTATGATGCACTACAAACACAATGCGCGCGGTTCGTGTTTGAAAGAAGTCCAATATTGCAATTGCTTGCTATCGGCAACTCAGGCTCTAGTATTACGGAAATTTGATTTCGCGAAGAAATAAGAGCTGCAGGAAACCGCTTTTCTTCCTCACAACTGAGTATATTGTATCTTTCACTGATTCAACGTTAGTGTCTTTAAAGCTAAAGTTAAAACGTAGTCTCCGTGCGTTGACAATGTACTAATCAGTCATTGTTTGTCGAAAGTATTTTAGATTTTACTCGTATATGCAGCAAAATCACTAGCTTCCAGTGAACTAGATTTTGATTTAAGTGCATTAAAAGTTTAAAACATCGTTTGCAGTTTTCTCCATGTTTTGGCGGTGCCCAAAGTGGTTCTGGGTGGCGGCCATCAAGGTTTTCACATAGAAAACATACAGTTGAAAAGTGGTGAATACAAAAAATATTGATGAAAATGTGAGAAAGGAAAACATATTATATAGAAGGTCTGGTAATTAGAAAAGATATCGTTGAAGGTGTGGTATACGAGGGCAAATCAAAAGTATCGGAAATCGGTCGATGGCGAGGTGGGGAAGCGTATAATTTATATTTTGCCGACTGGGGCAAACCCAACTCTTTCCTGAGTTCAGTGCACTCAGTGTGGCCAGTCTGAGAGGCTAGAAGAGGAGGCTTTAATTAAATGAACAAAGCTCAGCAGTGAGGCTTTTGCTTTTTCGGTAAGAACGCGTCAGAAAACGGTTGCTATTATCGAAAAAGCTACAAAGACGATGTTTTGAGCAAACCAGAATAAAACTATTATTTTTCCCAACTAAGGTGGCGCTAAGCGTCGATTGAAGACAAGCCTCGTCCTGACGATCTCAAATTCTCGGACTGGTGAAATTGTTCAGAAAAAACTTCAATATTCAGAAGACCAATGGAGTGGACCATTGGGAATGTTTTCCTGTATGGAGTGTTAAAATTCAATCGAAGCGAACCTAAATTTTGGCGATATGGAGACTGGTTCTTCATCGTGACAATGTGCTCGCCCACGTAGCCATCTCAGTGCGCTAGCTTTTGTCAATGAAGGCCAACCATGGCCAATTCTTCCCATACTGCCATATTTCGTTCCTTTGTCCCACGCGAACTTTTTATGTTCCCAGAATGAAAAATTACATAAAAGATCACCGTTAATGACGAAAACGAAGGAGTGAAAAGGCAAACGAGGATGGAGCGTAAAATTCAGACTAAGGGGTAAGAGGGTGCTTTAAAACCATGGAGCACGGAATGAACACGCCACTGCCTGTTTCGGCCTTTTGGGATCAACTTGGCCTCTTGTATGATCAACAGTTATGAAGTTGTTCGCTGCGCTCACAAAAAAATTCTAAAAAATAATTTAAACGCTTTTTTAGGGTCAGGACGGTACTCATTTTATGGCCCGGATCTGGTTCTACCATGCTGACGGCTTGAATATCTCATAATATTTCCAAATGAAATTCGATAATGGCGCATCAGGAGCAATAAATAAATAAGTGGAATGACAATTGAATGCGAACATATCTTATTATTCAGATGTCCTTTTCTATAACGTATGTCCAATGTCTTCTAGAAAGAATGTTAGTGGTAAGAGAAAACCATTACATAAGCAAGGCCACTGTGTAAGACTGTTTCAGGGGCCGTTCCAACTTTGGTGTCAGTTCCGTTTAACGATTATATCCTGACTTGGAAACATTCTTAGTGGTCAGACATTGTTACATCGGTAAATGTCACTATTGAATTGAGCCACATTTGAGATAAACAAGTAAATTCATTATAACATACAACTGAAGGTTTCTGTAATATTCAAATTGCACTACGTGTGCAATATCGATTGGGATTCAGATTGGCTTTATGAACAACTAGCACCGTGATACGTTAAACGTTACCTTTAAGCTGGCAAGACAAGTTTGTATAGTATCTAAAAACTGTTGAAAGCTTTATTTAATTGTGAACTATAGATGGTTTTATGAATTAAAATAGTTGCAAAGATAGCCTGTAGACACCAAAAGATTTCAATATCCTGAATGATCCGTAGAAATTTATACCTTCGGCGTGGCAGTCTTCATCGAACGAAATAGTTTACTTCACTTGTTACCTCAAAACAATTGTCAATCACAAATGAATTATTGAACTTACTATAAAGTTTTTTTAATTATTCATCATTTCTAGTAGGCCTATAACAGTTTTGAGAGCGTTGAAAATGAATTAAA
This sequence comes from Matsumurasca onukii, assembly GCA_018831715.1. Lineage (NCBI taxonomy): Eukaryota > Metazoa > Arthropoda > Insecta > Hemiptera > Cicadellidae > Matsumurasca > Matsumurasca onukii. The sequence continues at coordinate 7,155 of JAHHFQ010000047.1, read as the reverse complement.
TCTAGAACCACATTGTAATAAGTGGATAAAAGCTCTTGTGGTTGGAAATGAACAAAATCATTTGCCATTGTTGATTATCGCACAATAGGTCTCACAATGGGGAAACAATGCCGCTCTGGAGTCGTAGTTTCAGCGGAAATTTAATGTAATTGAATTCAAGCTGTAAACTAGTTTTCAAAATAGCTCCTTTGAGGGTAGACAAGATCAAGCTTATTCGTCTCTTCAAAACACAAAAATCAAATTACAGTAATCACATTTTGAATTTTTTGTATACTGTATTAGAAACTGTAAAAGGGTAACAATCTTACAAAAGCGTAGTAGACTTGCATTACGAATTTTATGGTTATTTATGGCAATACAAGTCGGTGCATTAATCTTAAGTTGCTTACATAGTAATGTGTAACAAAAGTCATTGAACTTTGAGAAAATATGTTTTAATAATTAGTACAGAGTCTTAACATTTCTACAAGCGAGTATTATATATTTTGTATAGCGAATTTTCATTGTTTTTATAAACTGTAAATATGAACGCTCGCTAGGCCTTTGGCTGAGATTTTCGTGCTGCTATTATAACGGCTGAAGTTAGGATACGAGTTTTAATATTGATTACAAATGGGAAAATCTAACTAAATTTTTTAAGGAAGATTATTCTAGCTGTTTCATTTTTGCCCGCCATTTTGGATTGGCTGAACGCGTTTCTATATAATATTACAATTACATATTGTTTTAACAAGGTACCACCAAAGTGACAAACCTTATTTATTTTAAATTTCAACATAATCGATGTAACCATGGAGGAAACTTTTTCACACAAGGAGACTTTAAGTGTAATCATATTTTGCTATAATGTATTAACCGATGTATACAAAAAGCAACATTTATACAATAATTTTATCAAACGATGTATATAATTGTTTTAGGAAAATTCAATGAAAAACTCTACAATTTTAACACTGTAGTGAAAATATTTAGTAGTGCTTTTAGCTAGCAAATTATATAAATAAAATAAGACTTTTGTCTAAACACAAACAATCACCGGTTATTGGTTATTTGGTGTTTATATACTTTGTAAAAGACCAAAACTGGCGTCAAAGAATTTCCTGTCTGTAACGTTTTAAAGCATCTTGGACCGCTTATAACTCAAAGTCGGCTGGAGCTATGGCGGTGAAATCTCGTTTAAGGTTAAGCATATTATGCAGTGTGTCTTTAGCTTATACTTTATAACCCATACAACGTTTACAAAATAAATGGCGAGGGACCAAAGTGAGCACTGAACACGTTTTACGGCATGTTACGCTTATAACTGTAAATTGGCTGAAGCTTTGGTAGTGAAACTTTGTTAAAGGATTTAATCCATTACGAGTGTATTTTTAGCTATATTTTGAATCCATACAACATCAAAAAATGGTGAGGGACCTAACTGGCTCTGAAACGCTGGATAGTGGCGAGATTACTATGACTCTTGCACAAGGTAGCCAAACACCGATTAACACTTTGTTTGTTTCCCGTTTGTCCGTACATTGAAATGATTCCATCGGTTTTGGTTATTACGTTTTCTTACACTTTAAAACCAAATCTGGCGTATAACATTAAACACAATCGTGGGAAGAACAGGTATGTCAGCTAGGAAACTTTAAGCCCATTTTCAAAATGCAGGAACAGAGGATCGGTAGTTTGATGCCAGTACCCGAGCTACAGCCTGCCTTTGTACAAAATACTTTAAAGTCATGGTACTATAATATTTTATCCATGGCGAAACACGGTATGACAAAGAAAATCCTAAAGTATAACCGAATGTTGATCAACATCAATTTGATAACAAAGCCAAATTTTGATAATAGTTTTTTAAATATTATTTTACATGCTTAGAGTGTAGTAAGGCTTTGTCGTTAAAAGTCTTGAGGAAAATTACTTTGTATAAAAGTGAAGAGGCCTTTAGGCCTAAGCAACGAGTTTTGTTTGTATAGGTTAACCTACTAAGGTAAATAAAACTAGAATGATGTTTTGTTACTTAAATATCCTACTAAATGTTTACTAAAGTTTTCGTATATAATTTAAGACTTTTCTACTCATACATCATGATGAACCAATCACAAGAAGACTTGTTGAGACAATTTTCAGAAGATATCGCCCAGAAACGTTTGTTTCTAGTCTAATAGTAAATAAGAAGAACAGTGTTAAAGTTGATGTTTTCATAAAACCCTCATAGTCCATTATTCGACCGCATTAAGCCATTATGCAACGAACAATAGAAGCAAATTAGGTTTAGCAACCTAATGTGATTTAACGTGTTTGGTAGTGGGTCGTTAGTAACGTGGATGTTATTAGCAAGTTTTAAGTTCTTAAACTGGGTTCGTAAGCTGACTGAATTCATTTCCCTAATGCGATTTGTTTTCACCAGACTGGTACAGTCTCAGAGACAGATTGTGACAACGATTGTACTGTTCAGTTCAAACAAACCATGACATTTCGATAAACAACAACCAGAACGTAAATATCTGTAAATGTAATTACTATAGATGCCCTAAAAAATTTTTACATGTCTGTCTTTGTAAAATTTAAGTTAAGTAATTACAGTACAATACAAGTTCCGAGTAAAAATAACGTTAGTAAAAAATTCTCCACGCTTGCTGAGCTCGTACAAAAGTGGGATGTAAAACATTCCGTGTTCTAACCAAAACCACGAGAATTGATAGTGTAGGTCCCTAGACCACTATAAAAAAACAATCATGTCCCAAGGGGTTGGAATTTTATTCCAATACCGTATACGAAAACTTTGGAAACACATTTGGATTACGCCACTAAGACTTAATGCTAAATTGTTAATTTAATTTCATTCGTTCATTGTCATACAATGCATTTATCAGCCGAACCTTTACACCGAATCATCATTTCCTACATCGAGTTATTTGAAGGAAGAGGTGAGTTGAGTCCATGCAATGATCTGAGTGACCCAAGGCCTTATTGCTAAGTGCAGTGAATGTTGCCACCTGCCCAGCATTGTGTTCCTATAGCCTGTATCTACCGCACACGTACAGGAATGGACTGTCGCTAGACCGAGCAGACTCCGCAGACTGGTGACGGAATGGAAGATTGGCATCTGAACAGTTAACAGTGTGTAGGTAGGATTACCGGAAGAAACACGCTAGGTTCCTAAACATTAGTATCTTGTGTTCCTATAGTCAGGTGACGTACTGCAAAACACAGGGTAGGCCTAAAAATGTCACTAACTCAGTATAGACTAACAGACTGCGGGACGGAATGTAAGATTGTTGAACAGTTGACAGTGCAGGTAGGATTACCGGAAGAAACACACGCCAGGTTCCTAACACAGCATCTTTGTGTTCCTATAGCCTAGGGACGCAATTTCATAACAGGGCTAGGCCTAAATGTCATTTGACCTAATATGACTAACAGACTGTGACGGAATGGAAGATTGGTTCTGAACAGTTGACAGTGGCAGGATTACCGGAAGAAACACGCTAGGTTCCTTTACAGTGTAGATTCTGTGTTCCTATAGCCTAGGGACGTAATGGCATACACACAGGCTAGCCTAAAATGTCATTTGACTCGAGCATAGACTAACAGACTGGTGACGGAATGGAAGATTGTTCTTGAACCGTTGAAAGTGTAGGTAGGATTACCGGAAAATAATGCCAGGTTCCTAAGAAAGTATCGATTGTGTTCATATAACAGGGGACGTACTGCATGCACAGGCCTAGGCTTGACAATGTCACTAGATTTGAGTAGACTACGAGCTGGCAATGAATGGATGATTGATTCTTGAACAGTTGACAGTGCAGGTAAGATCAGTTGAAGGAACACGCAAGGTTCCTAACACAGTATCGATTGTATTGCCTAAGGGCGCACCGCACACATATGCCTAGGCCTACAATATCGCTACAGAGAGCCGGCCGGTAGTTATGCAATGGAAGATGAGTTCTTGAACAGTTGAATAGTTGATCTTGCAGGTAAAAAAGGGGAATGAACACGCAGGTTCCTAATTTACCAGTATCGATTTTGTTCCTTTAGCCTAGGTGAGGTACTGTACATAGGCCCAGCCTACAATGTGACTAGGTTCAGAGTAGACTAGCGGGTTGGTAATGAAATGGAAGATTGGTTCTGAACAGTTGACAGGGCAGGTAAGATCAGGAAGGAGCACGCGAGGTTTCTATCACCGTATCGATTGCGTCCCTAAAGACGAGTAAAAAGCTAAAAATGGTAAAGCAGATTTTTAACGACAAAGGTGCTACACTTAACCTCGACCTTAATTCTGTTACCGCATAGTCACAAACTAAGTTTTAACAAATTATTAGTGCATATCGTCCCCACTAGCGAGTGATGAGCTCAGGCGTCGCACACGATTCTAAGCTACAGGTTTGTTTTTGAAAATATAACATTTGCCGTTATTTCGTGAATAACGTAGGCCCTTCATTCAAACACATTCTATAATAACTATATGGTCCGAAACTAACGATGGTCCATTTGTATTGCAAAGTAAAAAATAGCAATTTCTTTCAGCTAGGTTTTGCCCAACACTTACTGACAGGGACAGTTCTTCTTCTTCTGATGCTTGTGATTTATCGCTTTCCTTCTTTTTCCTTTTCCTTTGTTCATCAGCAGGTCTTTTGCCCTCTAATTAGAAATCACGTTCGGCCATTTAGTCTGAACAATTTAATCATCTGTTGGATAAATGATGATACAAAATTCTGTACAATTTGTAAGTTAGCACGTCTTGTGCAGCGCACTCCGGCAGGGCTTAGTTTGTTCGTAAATAGAAAACCCACTATTTTACGTTCGATCCTGATAACGGACTGTATTTAATGTAATGTAAGCAATAACTATTATTTCTAGTGGAATTAGTTAGTATTTATTTATTACAAACGGATTAACCATTTTACACGTGAGAGGAAATAATGTCGAGCAACTATAATCGAATCTAACTTTTGCCCATCCAACAAAATGTTCGCAGGGGAAAGTTAAATCCAACCAGTTCATCGATGTCGTAAGCAGCTTGAGACAAAGGATTTGAAAGAGACGCTGATAAAGGAGGAGGGAGAGGGAAGTTATGCGGAAGATATAATTGACAACTCACTGCCGACTCTTATTTCTGCTCCTGGAATCAGATTCCATCGGGATTGAAATCGAGTCAGTCGATATCCCTTCGTCGTCGCCGAGGGTTTGTTATATCGACCTGCCTAGTGCCTTTTATCGCTGCTTGACAATGTCACTAGATTTGAGTAGACTAGCGAGCTGGCAATGAAATGGATGATTGATTCTGAACAGTTGACAGTGCAGGTAAGATCAGTTGAAGGAACACGCAAGGTTCCTAACACAGTATCGATTGTATTGCCTAAGGGCGCACCGCACACATATGCCTAGGCCTACAATATCGCTAGAGTAGCCGGCCGGTAATGCAATGGAAGATGAGTTCTTGAACAGTTGAATAGTTGATCTTGCAGGTAAAAAAGGGGAATGAACACGCAAGGTTCCTAACACAGTATCGATTTTGTTCCTTTAGCCTAGGTGAGGCATACACAGGCCTAGGGCCTACAATGTGACTAGGTTCGAGTAGACTAGCGGGTTGGTAATGAAATGGAAGATTGGTTCTTGAACAGTTGACAGGGCAGGTAAGATCAGTGGAAGGAGCACGCGAGGTTTCTATCACCGTATCGATTGCGTCCCTAAAGACGAGTAAAAAGCTAAAAATGGTAAAGCTAGATTATTTAACGTGACAAAGTTAACCTCGACCTAATTTGTGTTACCGCATAGTCACAAACTGTTTTAACAAATTACAGTGGCGATCGAACCCCACTAGCGGAGTGATGAGCTCAGGCGTCGCACACGGTTCAACAAGCTGCCACAGGTTTACTTGAAAATATAACATTTTGCCGTTATTTCGTGAATAACGTAGGCCCTTCATTCAAACACATCTCTATGGAAATAATTATAAGTGGTCCGAAACTAACGATGGAACCATTTGTATTGCAAAGTGAAAATAGCAATTTCAGCTTAGGTTTTGCCCAACACTTACTGACAGGGACAGTTCTTTCTCTCTTCTGATGCTTGTGATTTATCGGTTTCCTTCCTCTTTCTTTTCCTTTGTTCATCAGCAGAACTCGTTTTTTGCCCCAATTAGAAATCACGTTCGGCCATTTAGTCTGAACAATTTAATCATCTGGTGGCTAAATGATGATACAAAATTCTGTACAATTTGTAAGTTAGCGCGTCTTGTGCACCAGCACCTTGGCAAAATTAGTTTGTTCGTAAATAGAAAACCCACTATTTACGTTCGATCCTGATAACGGACTGTATTTAATGTAATGTAAGCAATAACTATTATTTCTAGTGGAATTAGTTAGTATTTATTTATTACAAACGGATTAACCATTTTACACGTGAGAGGAAATAATGTTGAGCAACTACAATCGAATCTAACTTTGCCCATCCAACAAAATGTTCGCAGGGGAAAGTTAAATCCAACCAGTTCATCGATGTCGTAAGCAGTTCTGAGACAAAGGATTTGAGTAAAGAGACGCTGATAAAGGCGCGGGGAGGAGTGGAGAGGGAAGTTATGCGGAAGATATAATTGACAACTCACTGCCGACTTATTTCTGCTCCTGGAATCAGATTTCCCATCGGGATTGAAATCGAGTCAGTCGATATCCCTTCGTCGTCGCCGAGAGTTGTTGGGTTTGTTATATCGACCTGCCTAGTGCCTTTATCGCTGCTTGTCATCTACAAGTTCTGCGGGACTTCAGTTCAATCACTGGATAGTGTCATTGAGATACTCAACTAAATAATGGTATAATTGACGTTTCAAAACACTCACTTTGAATACGTATGGATGTTTCTCAGTGGTCGTAAACATTTAAAAATTGTATGGTTGCGGCTCAAAATAGTCTCGCGTATAAATTTTAAGTGAGCGTGCAAAGCGTTCAGTCGGTGTCTCCCATAATCACAAGTGCAGCATTCAGTTTTACATCTACAAATTTATTTTACAGTTTTACATATATAAATCTGGTCGTTTCTTTGCCAAACATCTTCCTGTAATAGCACATTAGTTAGAACACTATACATTTAGCTTCACATCAGAGGTGAGGTAAAACATAAAGCTGGCCAGCTAAGACATTGATCTGCTGATGTGATGGATTC
>JAHHFQ010000046.1:0-29594 GCA_018831715.1 Matsumurasca onukii | reverse complement strand
ATGGTTTGTAGTCTGTAGAGTTTGTGAGAACATTCGTTTCGAAAAGTTAATAAGATAGAATGTGTTATTGTGTTTAAGGTTTATAAGCGTTAACGATTTGTCTTTAAGTTTACAGATTTTTAGATGTTGTCTTATTCAATAAAGACTGAAACCTACCCATTACGCATTAACTTATCAACTGAAAGCTGTTACTATAGTCCTAAGGTAAGCGCCAATATTTCCGATGTAAACCTAGCAGGGCACACTCATAGGTTTCCTCACTATTGAGATAGTCTACACCCCTCAATGTACTTATTTGGCATTATAAATTTAGGATAAGGTAGAATAGATATACCGTAAATGATTTTTAAGTTACAGTAACAGTATAGTGCACATAGGCCTAGTAACTGAAACAATTAAGTGATATTGCTCAAACCTTTAAAATGTTTACTAAACATTTTGTAACAGTCAGTGGCAATGGTGATGTGACAAGTTTAGACCCCAAAGAGTAATTGAAAAACTCTCCAAAGTGGTAAAAGGCTTTCTCGCACACCCAGTGCTTAAGAACACGCAAGAACCTCCTTGATTCCAGTGTTACCTGATTGGCATGGAAAAGCCATAATGGGAGATGATGACCAAGTTCTTGCTGATCTGGAAATACTAACTGCACGCTTGTTTCTAACAAAGTAGATTAATATGAGTTCAGTTCTGCCGAAAGTACCTTATAGGTGGTTAATCAGTTCCCACTAGCAACTGTCAGTTTGACCTGACCCTCATTACGGCGCTAACAATCTGTTTCAAAAATGCTCCACACTCTCGATAGCTCCAATTTCTTGGGTGCACTTGCATCGACATTAGAAATGTAGTATTGCTAGGGTAGCTCATTACACTGTGGGCACTTCTGTAACTACTGTGCCCTGAATAATTGTAGTTGTTTAGTGTGAAACCAAGATGTTGCTTTGATGATAATTTCGCAAGGCAACATACTGAGATGGCTTGTCTAAGTTTACTTTTGTATTTATTTGAATTTTTAACGAGATGGTTTAGATGCTACTCTGTACACTGTATACTTTTAAAAGACTCAGTCCTGAAAGTATTAGTGTACAAATTAAACTAATTTCAGGGCTCTGCATAATTTATTTTACCAATTTTTTTACTGATAATGACAATTCTGTGGGATATACTGGCAAAATAATGATTTCAAAATATATTTGAATCAGTCTGGAGTGTGCTCAGTATTAGATAATTCACAACCAAGCGTTTATTTTGTTTTTAAACTAGCCTTCTAATGATAAATTTCAGTTTACTACGTTATTTTAAAACAATAAATTTTGTTTGTTTCAGATTCAATGCAGTAACGGGAATAAATAGATTGCAAGTCAAAACGTGATAAGGTGACATAGTATACCAGGAGTTTGTGGTAAATATGAAGATATTTACATCAAATTTTATCACATATCTGATTATTACAAACGTTTAATTTTAGTTAAAGCAATAGAAAAATTGAGAAAAATGAAGACACTAGAAGATTATTTGTACTGTGTTTACAGTTCTTCTCTACACTTGAAAGTTCAGGTAAAAATTGGATCTTTAAAGGGTGTACATCCAGTGCCAGAATACGACCAAGTCCTTGCTGATCCAATGATAAAGTTCTCGGGCCTACATGAAAAGACCACGGCAGACTTGATGGTTGAGTGCCAGGTTTTCTCTGCCGGCCGACCGATATCTCTTCCTGTCTACTCAGCGCATAAAGCATCAACCCCCTTCACAACTAGGTGTGACTGGATCACCCTTCCCCTCAAATACAGTGACTTGCCACGAGACGCCTTGTTAGCCATAACTCTGTACGACTGTGTCGGAGCCGCAGCAATGAAGCCGGTGGGAGGCACTACTATATCGTTCTTCAGTAAGCATGGAGTTTTTCGACAGGGGATGATAGATCTAAGAGTTTGGCAAGACTGTGTGGCTGACGGTGGTATCCAAAGTTCTACTCCGGGAAAAGCTTGCCACGACGGAAAGAAGCAGATAATAAAATTGGCCAAGTTGGCAAAGAAACACCGTGATGGACATTTGCCTGAAGTAGACTGGTTAGACAGGTTATCGTTTTGCAAGATAGAACAGATAAAGGAATTGGAAAAGAGGAGCTCCGATTACCTTTATTTAATGGTTGAATTCCCAGAGTTTACTTTTCATAACACAAAATACTCTGTGGTGTTTTATGAACAAGATGATGATGAGCTGTATCAGTTTAGAGATCATCCTGATATAGTTCTAGTCCCTGACTCTGAGGTGTTGCAAGAGAACCTAGTAGAGAGCAAACACCACAATCTCACTCGCAGTCTACACAGAGGCATGTCCGATAAAGATGCTAAACCCAACGCAGTTATCAGAGATAAACTCAACGCTATCATATCACATCCACCGACCAAACCATTGACTACTGAAGAACAAGATTTGATCTGGAAGTACAGATTCTATCTGAGTACACAAAAGCAAGCCTTAGCCAAGTTCCTTTACTGTGTCAACTGGGATTCCCCAGGTGAAGCCAGGCAAGCGCGTGGATATGATGCAACAATGGGTGCCGATGGCAGTGGAAGACTCTTTGCAATTGTTGAGTCCTTCCTTTACTCACCACGCTGTTCGTAGGTATGCAATATCCAGACTAAGACAAGCATCTGACGACGATCTTCTTCTTTACCTACTGCAACTGGTTCAAGCTCTCAAGTATGAAAACTTTCATGAGATCAACGATGCTTATAAAAAAATGCAGATGAAAGAATCTTCTTCGTCTGACAGTGACCACAAAGATATGACATCATCGTGCGTCAACACTGAAGCCAGCAAAAGTGAATCTGACCTGTGTGTAGATAAAGATAAGAATCTCGCAACGTTCCTCATACACCGAGCTTGTCACAACTCTACTCTAGCCAATTACTTCTATTGGTACCTCATCACAGAATGTGAAGATCAAGAAACAACTGTCGAACAAGAAACAAAGACGAGAGAGATGTACCTGACTGTAATGAGGATGTTTCAGGAAACTTTACAGAACGGATGTTTGGACTGGCAGAAGCAACAACAAATCCTCCAGCGACAAGTTAGTCTTATAGACGAGCTAGTGAAATTAGTGAAAAGTGTACAGAGAGAAAACACTAATCGTAAGAAGAAAATTGAACAACTTCAACTTCTTTTGGCTGACAGTGAAGCTTTCAAAATCAATTTAGCCGAGTTTGACTCTATCCCATTCCCTCTAGATCCTCGGATTTACATCAGAGGTATTGTACCAGAAAATGCTATTTTGTTCAAATCTGCTCTGATGCCTTTAAGACTAACATTTAAAACAACTGAGAATTCAGAGTACGTTGCTATATTCAAACACGGCGATGATCTACGTCAAGATCAATTTGTCTTGCAAATCATCACTTTGATGGATAAGCTTTTACGCTCAGAAAACCTAGACTTACGCCTGACACCTTACAGAGTACTAGCCACAGGAACCAAACATGGGTTTGTCCAGTTCATAAACTCGCTTACAGTGGCAGAAGTTCTAGCGTCTGAAGGAAGTATTCAGAGTTTTCTGCGGAAGAGGCATCCGAGTGAAAACGGTCCTTACGGGATATCATCTGACATCATGGATACGTACATTCGCAGCTGTGCTGGTTACTGTGTCATAACTTACATCCTAGGAGTCGGAGACAGACATCTTGACAATCTCTTGCTGACAAACACCGGTAAACTGTTCCACATCGACTTCGGTTACATCCTGGGACGAGATCCGAAGCCTCTACCTCCACCGATGAAACTTAGCAAAGAAATGGTTGAAGCAATGGGAGGAACAGATTCCGAACATTATCATGAGTTTAGGAAACTCTGCTACACTGCGTTTTTGCATCTTCGACGAAACGCTAATGTCATCCTCAATTTGTTCTCTCTCATGGTGAATGCCAATGTTCCTGATATCGCCTTGGAACCTGATAAAGCTATCAAGAAAGTTCAGGATAAGCTCAGACTGGACCTTGGTGATGAGGAGGCTGTTCAGTACTTCAAACATCTGTTGGACATTTCCGTAACAGCTGTCATGGCAGCGTTAGTGGAACAGCTGCACAAATTTGCTCAGTACTGGAGAAACTAATTTTGTATGTTTTCTACATAGTACTCCATTACATGAATTGTTCTAAATAGTTTCACCCTTGTAAACGTTCATATTAATTTGCCTTCTAATCTAATGTACAAATGGATAGTACAATTGGAAATTGCAATATTTATATAAAACTCTTTTAATAATGCTGAATTAAATATGATAACTAAATTTAGCTTAATGAGTATCAAAGCACTAATCAACAAGAGCTTTACAACAAACAAAACTATGACTAGGTTTAATCCTCTCTTTTTAAAAAGCTTATAATACTTGTAATTTTACAATATTTTTGAATTAAGCTTTTTTTACTTAATAAAATTAAATAATTATTGTACAGTATCATAATAAAAATGCCTGCCCAATGGTTTTGAAAACAAGCTACTAAAATGCATTAGTTTTGAACTTTGTGTGATTTAATGGTTTTAGTTAAAAGAAGTGTAATATTGGGTCAAATAGCATTGAGTTAAAACATGTACAGGAGTATTAGATTCATTTTGTAAGTAATAATATCATTAGACTAGATTTTCTGTATAATTTTGTAGGTATATATTTGTTAAATATACTACGATATAACTGCTGTTAAAAGTTGTTTACCTTATTTCCCCTCATCAAATACAATAATAGGAGTAAATAAGTAGTAAAATTCAAACTTTGGGATATAGTTTCATGGACATAGTACAGGAGTATTAGATTCATTTTGTATAATAATATCATTAGACTAGATTTTCTGTATAATTTTGTAGGTATATATTTGTTAAAAAAGTAAAATATACTACAATATAACTGCTGTTAAAAGTTGTTTACCTTATTTCCCCTCATCAAATGAAAATACACAATAGGAGGCTAAATAAGTAGTAAAATTCAAACTTTGGGAATAGTTTCATGGGTCATAGTACAGTTATAAAAATCAATGATAGTTTTGCCCAAAAGTTCAAAATTAATATATGCATTAATTGGTTTAAAACTATTAAGTTGAGCAATTAAAAATATCACAAAATGGACGCTATGTGCAAACGAAATCTACAATGTTTTGATGGGAAGGGGATTTTAACCTGGGGAAGTTTAAGTAGGTTAATGTAAGTACTAAAATAGGTTCATTTTTCCACTGGAAGAATTAATGTTGCAGTATACGAAAGCAAAACTGTAAAACTTCTTTACTAAATAAAATATTTATTAGAACATATTATATTTTATGTTTTTATAAAAAAAACAAGTTCTGAATTTCAAAATTAAGTTTGTTGTTCGATAAAAATACACAGTCTTCAAATTATTGTGTTTTTCAGTCAATAACATGTGATTGTTTAATTTAGTTATAGTGCATTTGCACTTATGTTTGAATCTTAAATGAATTATTGTTGACATTTCATTTCACAAGTTTTAAAGTTTATGCAGCAGAGACAGTTTCCTATTTAAGGACTATACCAGTTTAAAACATCGTTTACAGTTATTACTCCATGTTGTGTTGTAAGTGTTGCACAATCATATAATTATATAATTTTTATGTCCGTTTGACTACACACAATTAGTAGCCATTCGTGTAGAACCAAACCTTGACCAAATTGTGTGGATTTTTATAAGAGTGACCAGTTAATCCCCAAGAACATACATTGAATATTTTACCGCTCGGTGGAAGAGTTTCAAAACAAGTAGGAATATGATACGTAATATTACGCAAGGTCTCTGCCGCATAACCACTCCAAGGTGAAACTCTATCTCTTATTTGCTCTCGTTCATTTCATATCAAGGTTGGACAGAGTACAGGGAAGAAACAGAGTAGACATCCCATAAGCAATGGAGGAGTTGAAGCCACTCCGGTCCCGCAAGTCAAGGGAAAAGTCACCAATATTCTTTCAAAACACATGAAAACTCCAGTGGGCATTTCATTCCCTACAAAGATTTCAGTTGTTTGTAGTGTGAGGATATTTTTGTAACTAAAACCAGGATGCTGATAGTGTTTTGCCACTAATTTATAAAACTGTGACACAAATAAAAAAATTAAGTTATTTTGAATTTGTATTTTGTTTTTTTATTTAACTAATATAATTTTCAAAATAGTGGCCAGCAGAGTTACATTGTCATCTTTCAAATAAAACCTATTTCAAAAAGATCTTATACAAATTATAGGTGTGAGATGTTTTAAAAAATACTTGTTTTAACATTTTTTTAATGGAAACAAAAATAAATTGGCTGACAGAGATTGGGGACTTTAAAGTTGAACTTTCATATACATTTTAAATTGTTTCATGAAGATCTTTGCTTTTTCGTTAAGGTAAACAAATCTGTAGCTAGAAAGATATCTTTAGCCATTTACAAAGATAATTTTTTGATTAAAATAGTGTTTTGTCAATTGGTTACAGTAACTTGAGTGTGGGATAGTTATTTCGCTGGGCGCTCGATTTTTACCGAACTACCACACCTTGCCACTGCCTTCTGTGCATTTGACAGTTAACTAATTCCTATCAATCTTATTTGTTTTAAGTTTTAGCCTCTCTTACCTTTTATTTTCAAATCAGCAGAGCATTCAGATTTACTTGGTTTTGCTGGTTTTACGTCAGCAAGATACAGATTTTCAGCGTCGATGCCCTTTTGAAGACATTTTGTGAAGCTTTCGTTAGCTCGAAAACACATTTCATTTGGAATAGCGTTAACCTCTTCAATTATCCGTGTTTTAGCTCTGGCAGGGTTTGCGGCATGTGCTTGAACCCTTTTTTTTAAGGTAGCTATACAGAAAAAATAGCATATGTTCAAATCAGAGAACCATGCTGGCCATCACACATCACCTTTGAAAGAAATCACATGTCCGGGGTACATTTCTCTCAGAGTTCTCATTGATTCTACTTCTATATGAGTTGTAGCTACACGGGTAAGAACCACAATTCTCCAACTTGATGGTCTTCAATAATTCTTTTGATACTCAGCTACAAACAGTTTTACAACATCAAGACATAACACACAGTCATGGTTGGCATCCTTTTTTAAAAAGGTAGGGGCCAATTCCAAGTTTTGGTACAGCACACCACTTGGTTAGTTTAGAGGAATGCAGGGGCTTTCGCAAATTTTTAGGGGTTATTTTCAGCCCATCAAGGTGATAGTATGCCTTGGCTCTACTGAACAATACTACTGCGGGCAGATTTCTACAGTTGGTTATTTCTGATCAACTGTACATTAAAGCAATTCTCACTGCTCTGCATCGTTCATGTTTTTCAGCTTTAAAAGTACCACCATGTTTCAAATGTCTTCCTGACCCTCTTACGGTGTTTGTAATAGGAGCAGGGATGTTAAGTGGAATAAAAGCATGCCGGTGAAAATGTCTTTGCGCGGTCACAGAATTACCGTTTTCAAAATGTGCTTGCACAGCAAAGCCTTCATGCAGTTTGCTGTCCTGCCCAAACAAATGTGACTGAAAAGGAATGTTAGTTTATACAGTAATTATGCCATTTTATCAATGACTAAATTACTTGACTTCAAAATATGTTAAATCATATCAACTTCAATGTATCCCACATCATTTATTGTTTAGCCGGTTTACACCGGAGTTAATAACAGAGTTAGCTAACTTTTGTTATTAACCGGCAGTTATTAACAAAAGTTAGTAACAGAGAGTTATCAACAAATTATTTTGTACTTCATTCAGTTTTGTTATGTTAGTAACATTTTAGTCACTCCGTCATCTTGAATCAACGCCAGCCAAAAAAGCCAAGAAAAGAGGGTCCGGGAAAATTTGAAAATTCACATCATCTGAGGTGAATTTAAGGCTCATTGGTCATAGTTTTAATTCAATAGTGTAAAATAAGTACCAGAAGTATTGGTAAAACTCAAGCATTTCCCGGCAATATACCACTTCCCGGTGCAATTGCACTGTCACAGAGGACCGTTTGACGCCCGCAGTTTGTACCAATCCTAGTTTGAAGTCCGTGACCCTTCCCGATCGCTGCTTTACGCCCGCGATATGTTCCGATCTCCTTTTTAAACACCACAATACATTCGAAGAGCCGATTATTGCTCGCGACACTTTACGATCGCCCTTTTACGCCCGTGGCACGTTATAAGGGATGTTCAAGACCTGAGGTACGTTCCGATCGCCTTTTAAACCCACGGTACTTTCCAAGAACCGTTTCGCGGGCGCAATACGTTTTTGACGGCCGTTTCATACCCGCGGTAAGCTTCGAGGACCTAATTATGCCCACAACACGATATAAGGGCCGATTTTTTCCCGATTATACTCAGAATTCACGCATATTTCCCGGTACTTATAATTTCCGGTCTGTGGCCACCCTGTCATTCCTAAGGGGATATACCCCTGATCCCCCCGTACCTACGCCACTGCTAAGGTGTGACGGAAGCGTCAAGAATTTCCTCCACATGACCAGCTGTGATGTTGAGTGGTTGATCGGAATGGTAGGGCAGAGAATTTGGAAACAGGACACCAACTTCAGAAAGCCATTCCAGTAAAAGAAAGATTAGCGGTCACCTTGCGGTTTTAGCTACAGGGGACTCATTTACAAGTTTAGAGTATTTATTTAAAATATCAAAATCAACAATTTCATTGATAGTTCTAAGTACTAGATGGTTTGATTGATTGCTTAAGAGAAAATGTAAGGGTAGTAAAATTACATACCAGACTATGAACAGGAAATTAAATTATTACAACATTCATAATTACATGATAAACAATGTCATTTAAATAGGAATAAACGTTAAAAATCAGTATTTACAGTTGGGCATAGTTTTTCAATAAGCAGGCTCATAGATAAATGAAGCTGTAGTGGTGCAGGATGCAAGCCTGAGGCCTGGGGAAAGAGAGGGACCTGTTATTAACAAAAGTTAGTGCGCTAAAGGGCCATAACTTTAGCGTTATTAACATTTGTTAATAACATAACAAATTCCTTTGATCTTTACCGACTCTTGATGGATAACATAAATTCTGTTAATAAACAAAGAATTTTCAGTTAATAACACGAGTTATTAACTTTGTTAGGAGCTTTTGAGCGATTATGTTATGTTACTAACTTTTGTTAATAACTCGTGTTATTAACTCCAGTGTAAACCGGCTTTTGTTATCTCGTACAGATCTTTATCTAATGTATTTACTGTTTAGTATTGTTTATTAAGTTGTACACTGTTAACTATGTTTAAGCAAAACTGTTTGCCGTTGAAACAAATATATAAATAAAATATAACAGTTTCACTAATAAAAAAGTTATGGAAAACTAACTACTAATTGTATGACAATCAAATTAGGATATCAAATTTACCGCCAATAGCTAGAACGAAAGGATATTAGTTGGCTACTGTTGGGTCAGGGAGCAGCACCGTCGCTCCCATAGAGGAACCCTATTGAGCTACTTCTCTCTGTAAATATCTAAGAGTTCTAGGTACAGTACTCTGTGGATACTTTATGGTCTTTTTCAACAGCTGTTCTCAATTTTCAACATAAGTTTACTCGAAATAATTATTATCAATTTTAAGTGAACTGACATTTTAAGTTCAAGGCTGCAGACTTTTTAAGGTATGATAAGAATAGCTTAAACAAAGTAAATCTAACTTTAGTGATTAGGCCTATGAGTAATAGTAACAATACTAAAATTATGTCTAACCTATATTTAGACTAGCATTAGGTAATTATTAGGCTTACTTAGGTATAATTGTTATGAAAGTCATATCTTTTGTTTTTATCTCTAAAATATTTAGCAATTAAAAACAATCGCTAGCCATTGACATAAGATATTATCTTAAATGTTAGTTTTATGGATAAATCTAAAAATACCACTGCCTACTTGCCACCTGATAAACAACTGCCGTAATGCCTCAATTAACCCTTGAACTGGTAAGTACAAGGATAGGAGTCTACCAGTGCTTTTCTTTTATCAGCCCTCGAGAGTTAACGGTAGCCCTTAATAAGTCTGCCTACTGTCAAAGGTTTTTGCTATCCATTTTCCATCTACAACAATTTATGGTTAGCCTAATATGGTTTTCAATGAAGCCTATTTAATTGGCACACCTACATTCAAACTCTATTACCTTCCTACAAGTCTATTTTCCTAACATTAGTGTACTATATGGCAAAGTCTTTAGTTTACATAATGATAGGCTTCATGTAAGAAAAGGAAAGGGTCAATTGGCTTTAAGATATTTTTATGATGTGCTGTACACTGAAGTAAATAGAGAGCTTGCCTCATCCCAATAATTTCAAATAGACTATTAGATTTTGAACAATAATTCTCTTCAGATTATAAACATACATTTAAAACTTGTAAAACAAATAAACTAAAGCGTGTGATTAAGTTATTATATAAACTAATGACAGTAGTTTTGGACTTCATATAAATTATATTATTATAATGTTATTACATTATTATAGCTTTGGTCTCAGAAATGATACAGTTTGGCCTACAACTTACATACATCAAATCAGTTGTGACAAAAAAGTTTTAGAGCAAATTTTTATCATATTTGTAGTTTTATGGGATAAGCTTTTAATTTAGTTTTTGGAAAACTATGTGGAAATCTTTGATTTGTAAGTAACTATCCTTATTTGTGTTTCAAGTTTTCTTTATTATTAGGTTTTATTGATGGCGTAGAGTGTTTTAATAAAAGTCTTTAGGGTAGTTTTTTTTATTGTAAGATTTCAAAAATTCGTCCATTTTATTTTATGACTAATTGAACTACAACATAGGACTATAACAGTTTTAGAGTTTAATCTGGTTCTGCCCAACCGCCATGTATTGTGATCTAATTATTTATCTGACCACTTCACTTAGGATATATATAGGCTTAGTCACTTTTTAACCATAAATTCACTTTTTTTAGTAATATTTAAGTCAAGATTTCTAACCAAATACATTTGTTCCAGGTTTGCAGACAAGAAATCATGAATATTCCACTGTTGAGAAGATTGACGTTATCTTCCAAGTGTTTGTGTTATGAAAGTAATTTCCTTCTTAAGTATTCCCAAAAAAAACTTAATCTTAAAAGTTATTTATCTTCAGGAGGAGAATCTATTTTATGTATCACTGGAAGAACCACTCACCATACAAACTTTGTCCGTTTACAAAATTACAAACAGTTAGTCGCTCCGATCCATACTACAGTAGCCAAGATGAATGAGGAAGTCCCAAAAGTTGAAGAGTTGTCAAAGAAAGATAAGCTAAAGAGAGCTGTTAAGGACTATGGAGCGACGGTTTTTATATTTCACATAACCATTTCATTAATGTCACTTGGCACATCATATTTAATAATATCATGGTGAGTATTAGTTCATATAAAAATTACAATCCATGGCTTCCTTCCAACTTGTATAGTGTCCTTGCATTACCTTTCCTCGGAGGAGACTAAAAACCAAGGAAACCAATGTCATTTGGTAAAAAACTACTGTTCCATTTTTGTGTAGTCATTTAATTAATTTATATTATTGATGTTACTTGTTCAGATTATGCTGCTGCGTTGAGGTTAATTAACTATTTTTTTACATATCATTTTAATTTTTTTGCAGTTTAGTTATAGTTTTGACTTTATTGATGACAATTTTATTGAGTTTGTGGACCATGTTGATATCAAGATGAACTTGTTCGGCAATCAACCTCAAGTTGAAAACATCCTCCTAAATCAATTTGATCTCCCAGAGTACAAATTTATAAACGAATATAGATTTACTAAGGATGTGGTTTCCAACTCCCGCTGCTTTACTCTGAACTTCTGAAGAAGCTCCCTCAACCGCAAGGGGTAAACCGCTTTCTCCCTCATGAAAAGACTTTATGTGACAGGGAGTTCTTTTAGGTAAACATAGATTTAAAACATATTTGGTATAGAAATATTTTTTTCTACTCAGGCTGATACTGATGAAACCCCTTTCAGAATAGCTGCAAAAACCATATTAAAAAAGGATACCATGCCAGAATTCTTGGAAGCCTGTTTGTTAATTTCTTTTTTATTTGCAGTGGTGTGGATGTGTCGTCTCTCCTGGCAAAAGTGGGGCTGGATAACAACGATCTGGCCGCCGGCGCTAGCACGTTCGTCGTTGCGTACGCCGTACACAAAATGTTTGCTCCTGTGCGCATCAGTATCACTCTGGGAGCCACTCCTTTCATCGTTCGATACTTGCGAAGGATAGGGATTCTCAAAGCACCCAAGACCACGGGAACATAATGTTGTGCATTTTGAGGGAAATAATCTTAATAGTGAATAGCTGGGAAAAATGTTATCTGATGTATATTTCTATATTTTTTTATTTCTTAAGTCTTATATTTTAAGTTGTGCTCAAATATATTTTTAGTTGTTGAATAAAATTTTGTTTATTCATTACCAATCACAAATTTTTTATGTCAGGTGTCTATTGGGAGCAAATGCTTCTAGAAAACAAAAGTTAGTATTTTAAAATTTATAGCCTTACTTTTTGACGCTGAATAATTTATACACATGATTTTAAAGTTTCTTAAGAGCAGTTAGCAGTTGTAGCTAGACCGTTTGGTGGCGGTTCACATTGCTTCAACTTCGTACAACTGAGAGTTACACAATATTGTTTGTAGCTGATCTCGTTCCAAGTACTATCAGAGCTTCTTGTATGGTGTGTGTAATATCACAGGACCTCCCCTTTACTGGCACAATGGACTTGCCCATCCCAATGATAAGAGTTGCAGCTGCGTAGCTGGCAGCCCAGCCCATGTTTAATTTTTCCTTACGCTTCAAATTTGGTTAACCCCTCCTTGCCTTTAAAATAAGTTTGAAATATTACCCTTGAGTTTGAAATTCTTCATTGCTTTATGCCATTGATGTAGGTTCAAAATAATGGGAAGAGGAGAAGCAAACTGCAAAAGGGAAATAGAAAAATACCATGTAAGTTGTACACATGTTGGAAAACGCAAATCATAATTAGTCAAAACATTATTTATTGAAATGAGTCATAACAACAAAATGTACACAGTTCCAAAACCAGATCAACCACTACTTATTTCATGTTGTGATGCAGTAGTTCATAAGTAAGTGTTTCAGCTCCTGCAACAAAACGGAAAGTATTAAAAAAGTAATTAGTAGAAAGCCACAACTTTGTTAACCAAAATAAAGTGAGAAAAAGTAGAAGCTAGTAAGTAGCCAATCCATGACAAAATTTTTTTACGATTAAAATACCAACAAGAGTTGGGTACTCCAGTTTCTAATAGATAGATAGGGAGCCGTAGCAGGTTGGTATCTTATGCGACTCGAGCTCGTCCTCCGGTGCCGGGTTTGATCCCCAGTTACCACAATCAATTTGTTAAGTGACTGCAGTAACGCTAGGTAAAAGTAGAGGTTGAGTGGAAAGGATTTTGTAGTCCTAACTTTGCCTCGTTAAACAAGATAAACTTTATATTTACTTTAATATTTTTATAATAATATAAAAATAAAACCAGATTAATTGGATTTTGTAGAATTAAATTAACACAGAATAAATATTTCTTTCAAAATTCTAGTTGTGACAACCAGATTTAAGGTTTTATATGATATCTTACTTGATTCCCAAGTGCCTGAACCAACTGAGCTAGCCGTTTAGCTGATGGTTGTTCACTATAGCGAGAGATGAATGTAGCCACATGATGAACTGCAACTTTGTGTAGAACTGGACAGAAAGTACTTCTCACTTTCCCTGAAATGTGCAAAAAAATTATTTAAATAAATACATTTAATTATTAATTTGTAGGATTGTAACACAGCTGTTTTGAAATCCATCTGATTTTTTGACAACATTTTGCAATGACAAAAAGATTTTTAAATGATTTTGAAATCGTACACATCAAATTTTTATCAAACTTATCTATTGCTTCCTGACATTGCAGCTTTTTCCAAGAGGAAAAGCAGTAAATCATTTATCAAACATTTGGTCAGTTAAAAAGAGGGGGTTTCCCTTGACAAGTCACTCCTCTTCTTCCCGAAAGAATCGATAAAGAAAAAGGATCATAAGTTCATAACCAGGCTCTCTATTGAGGCATACCACTTGCGACACTGAAAATCACATCTATAGGAAAACAGCAATGAGAGGAAAATTGTAGCTGCATAAAAGTACTTTAAATTCTCAAAGCCAAGTTATCTTGAGCCGCTTCCAAGGGCCACCAAACAGCCTTACAAAAATAGTCCTCCAGCACTGCAGGAGATTTGGTTCTCGCTTGTTACGTAATTAGCAAATTTCCATAAAAATAGAGCTGTGCATGTCTATTACTGGAGAAAACGAAATGTAGAACAAAACAGAAAGAGATTCCCCACACCTCCTGAGTCAATGATCAAAACTTATTAATGTCTGTCACAATTTTGTCAAATTTTCCTGAACCTTGGTACAAATGTTTCTTTTGCAAATTTCTAGGTTTGTCTCTAAGCTGGGGGTAAATAATTTCTAGTTCAAACATACCTTGTCCGAGGGCTCGTAAGTATATCAGAAGGAGGTCAATGTCTGTTTCGCAAGGCTCAAGAAAGTTTTCTATAGGGACATCAATCTACAATGCAGAACAAGGATTTATTAGGAAATAGGCTGACATTGACATGTTTTCCACATTTCTGTTGGCTTTTAAGATTTAAATATTCTTAGTTTTTCATTACGCATTTTAGTGTTAAATTTCAACTATCTGGTACAAAAGTATCGGAATGGTCGATGGCGGGTGGGGGCGCATAGTTCACATTTTGGCGATAGGGTGAAAGCCCAACTCTTCCTGAGTTCAGTGCACACTCTGTGGTCAGTCGAGACAGTGAAGAGGAGCTGTGTGCGTTTTTCTAAAGTAGTTTTGTTCTGCCTCGTTTGTTGTAATGGTTTAATTAAATGGACGAGTTCAGCAGTGAGGTTTTGCTTTTCGGTAGAAGCGCGTCAGAAAGGTTGCAATTAAACAAGCTTACAAAGACGAAGTTTTGAGCAAACGATAATGAAGCAAGTATTTTCGCCAAATTCAAGATGGCGCCATGTCGATTGAAGAAACCTTGTCGGACGACCTTAAATTCTGGACTAGTGAAATTGTTCATAAAACCGTCAATGCAAGAATACTATCGGAGGACCATTGGGAATGCTTCTTTGCAGTCTGGAGTGTGTTAAAATTCAGTTTAGCGAATTTCAACAAACTCAGGCCTAAACTGGCAATATGGAGTCTGGTTCTTTCATCATGACAATGTGCCTGCCCACGTAGCCATCTCAGTGCTAGTTTTGGCCAATGCCAGCATGACTACTCTTCCCACGACCCATACTGCGCCAAATCTTGTCCCACACCGACTTTTTATGTTCCCCTTAATGAAAAATTACATAAAATATCACCGTTATGACAAAAATGAAGGTTGAAAAGGCAAGCGAGGATGTATAGCGTGCAGCCATTCAAACTAAGGTATGAGGGATGCTTAAAACCATGGGACATCGAATGAACAAATGCATCACACTAAATGGGGAGTATACTGAAGGTATACATGTAAATTAGTAAAAAAATAATAAAATATGGTTTTATAATGAAATTCCGTTATTTTTGGTACCCCTCGAATTATACAATATGTTAAGATCTTAATTTGTATAAAAGCGCTAAATAGCTAATTTATTACTAAACAAATTTGAAGACAAAAATGTTTGGACGAACCGGAATTGATAAATAACAAAATAGTGGAAAGAACATTTTGATGAGACAAAGTTTTAGTGAAACTGATTACTGAAAATTGACATCTGAAAAGAAAACTAACCTTGAAAACCTGGAAGGTCAGAGAATTTTGTGTGAAATAAAGTATGGCAAGCAGGATTTAAGTTGATGTCTCGTAGCAACTAACCTCTTCCGGCGGTGTGGAAAGGAATCGCAGCACCGCGCCCATCTCGCACCAGACCAGCTTGCGTAGCTGCACACTGTGCCTCTGTTGAAGAGGGATGAGGACGAACTGGCCGAACACCGGATCTCCGTACGACACACCGACAAACTGCTCCAGAATCTGCCGATAACTGTTCAACAATTTCTCTGTGAAAAACTAGGAAGAGATCAGTTGTTTCATATATGATTCAAAAATTAAAGGTTCCGGTTAAAAGTTAATACAATGACAGATTTCCCATTAAATGCGCACTACGTCTACGCCTAAAGGCGGCAGTGTTTTTGGGATAGCATTATAGGCAACCAAGTTTGTACTCAAGAAGAGGCTCAGTTATCAAATCCCAAGTCAGAGAAGAGTTGGAAAACACTTCAAAATTACCAGTAAAACTTTCTCAAAGGAAGACCTCTGACCCCTCAGAAGTGACAAAACCTATGATTATTTTCTGAAGTCTACAATCTCGGAAAAACTTGGTCTCCTAGTCTACTACCAACTTAGTCAACATTTAAAAAACCAAATGACAATAAAAGCACTAAATTGAAGCTAATGCAATATTAAAATTTGCAACTATCTAAGAGGTGAAGTGGTTTTCATTCCAACAATACCAACATCAAAAACATTACATGCTTAATAAAATGTATAAACTTGCACTTTCTAGTTTAAAATCCCACAACTGTTAAGTTAAAGTGAAAACTAGAAATTTAAAACTTACAAATCGTAAAATGACGTTAATCCAGGAATAGATGTATTAAAATCCATAATACTATTGTGGACAAGGAGAGCTTCTAAAACTGCTCTGAGCCATTCTCGAACTTCTCGAAACAAATCACTTCCTGAAAAGTAAAACAGTACATGTGAGAAACTTGAAACTTAAACTAATACATGCCCATTAAAGTTTCCCAAGAGCAAACCCACAAATTTTATACAATTTGAGTTCTATGGTGTTGGTAGCTTTAGTAATGGTAGCCATTGTGTTAAGGTAGTGCCAAGGACTTTTGTATTAATGGATACAACTGATTTGAAATCAATCTGTCTATTAAGTTCTATACTTGTCTACTTTTGACCAATAAAATGAAACAGAAATTGCATAGAAGTAAGCATCCAATTTTGGAATTGTATATCGCACACTAACCTGCAAGAAGAATACACGCTAGACGACAAAAACGGGATTCCACCGAGATTTTAGACAAGTACTTTGGCCGCAAACATTCTAGAACCAGACTCCACTGCAGGCAGCTCACTGCAACACTCGTAGCATCTTCCCTTTTTCTGCAATCAGTTGGGAACCAATGAGCAGGTTGCAGTATTACACCTTTCAATCCTATGCGTAATAATTTGTTTGACCCAATGTAGGGTTTTGGAATCATGATTGTAGGCTGAGATAACGCAGTTTGTACTTACCCATCAATGTTGTTGAGTTGGACGATGGGAAGGAAATGCCAGTCAGCTGGCAAAGCCGGCCGGACTCCAGGGGGTGGGGAGTAGATGTGAGGGTGGGAGGGACTGCTGCTCGGTCCCTCCACTCCCAACTCCCTTGGTAACATCGAGGAGATGTGTCCAGGCTGGAACACATACAATCTGTTGTGTTTAAGTGATTTGTGATTTAAATTAACATTTTACTTTGTCTTTGAGATAAAAGATAAATACAAGTTACAATACACATGATATTATGGTACAACTAACACTTAGAATTTTAGATTTAGACAAACATCTTAGATTCCAGATAAACACATAAAATTGTAAGGTAATTTATTAATTTATATATGTAATATCAACAACAATCCAAAAATGGCTGACCAGAAATGAATAATCATCTCATAAATAACTAAAAATATACATTTAGACACTTTATTTGACACATCATTTCAAATCTACAAACTTATCCTTAAAAAGTATTACCTGTCCAAAGCCTCGCTTAGAAGTTTTTCTTTTCTTCCAACCTTGGTTTTGTTGTCTGAATTCAAACTTAGGCTCTGCAGGATTGAGGTTAAGTCGGATAAATCTGATCTGAAAACAATCAGTGGGTACATTATATAACATTATACTAAAACAGTAGTAACTGTTATTCAAGAATGAGGAAAACAAACAATTGAAAAGTTTAGATCAACCCATCAAGTTAGGTAGAACCAGTATCAAAATTGACTGTTTGACTTTTTAATTTAGTGAACGAAATTTTAGCTCAGGACCTAGCAACTGCCCAAAAACAAATCAAACTACCTTCGCTTTGCTCAGCCTACACTGTGGTAAGTCAAGGTTCTTCTTGCCCCTGGTGTTGTGATCGTGAATCTTGTCTCGAGTTAGTTCTGAAAGTGGAGTATAAGTCTTGAGATGCAGAATACAGTTGAGAATATACTGAGAGTAGACAGTGAGAACCTTCAGATGTTGAAACAGTGGCCTGCAATGTGATAATCGCTCACTGGAGGTTATTAGTCTGATGGCTGTCTTTAGCATTATGAAGACACGATCACAACACGGGGCATGTCCCCACAAGATGACGGCGTAGTTGATGTGACAATGGAATAATCCGTAATATACTTTAAGAAGAAAATAAGTACCTATTTGTAGGTACTAGACTACCAAGGAGTGTCAAATTACTGAAATGTCAAACTATCCAGTATACAAAGGTTTTTATCAGGAGAAGTATTGAAATCCACTAAATACTATTTATTAAAGGAGTAAATATATTTATTGTAGTTTTTATTAGTAACATATTACCTAAAGAAATGTTTGTTGAAAACAACTTGGTCGAACAAGTTGCACAACATGTATCTGTCGTCTGCATGGATGGAAGTGGACAGGAACAGTGCGACTTGGTGGTTAATGCTGTTTTCTACCAGATTCTGTAACATCAGAATCCAAATCCATTGGAATGTATTATTTTAATATTTTTTATTCTTTATTGTAGAATATGAGGACTAAAAATCTAAATCTTCTAAAAATCCACAATTATTATGTAATACAAGTTAAAACCATTTATGTATTTTCAAAAAGTTTGTAGATGGTTTGAAATTTTAGTTTTATTATGTTGTTGCAACGTATACATTAATAATGTACGTAATTGAATAAATCAACATTTGAAAAAAACTTACCAATAAGAACTCTTCACAAGAAATGTTGACAAGGTAATTCAAAAATTCTTATTAATTGATACAACAGTTGTAGGGGCTACCATGAATTATTTTTCAATGGTTATCCTTTGTAATAAACACAGTGTCTGTTTCATACTTTGTAATAAATAGAGAACAAATCTCTTTTATTTAGAGGGTTTCAGCAGTTGAAGAAAAATACAAACATCAAAATTTGAATGAATTCATGTTCACCATACAAAGCTGACCTGTGTGTTGAGAGAAACTTGTAGGAGAGTATAGAGTAGCGCTATCTCTTGTCGTGCGAACCAGTGAGCGGTTCTGGTCTTGACCCCTGCCCCCTCCTCCACCACCTCCTCCATGTACCGCTGCACCCCTTCGCAGCAAGCTAGTCTCTCGGACAGCTTCACAACACAAGTCAATATAACGATTAATTTTGTAGAGATACGTTCTATATCTGGAGTTTAATACATTAAGAATGCTCAGTACTTGTCCACCATTTTGTTTTTTGTCCCATAGAGACAAAAACAAACATTTTCTTAAGAAACCTCAATCACAATTTGCACCAGATTTTTTTAAATAAGTTTTATTTGATAGATGACAGTGTTCTGCAGTGACTCCGCTGACCACTTTTTGACAACTCTATTAGTTTAAAAGTAAAACAAGTAATGACGATACAACAGTTCTTTAACTTTTGAATGTTTGTCCCGATTCTATAAATGAGCAAATGGAAATTCGACTCAGAGGAGTCACTAAACTATTAAATATATTTTAAAACAAAGTTTATTTCACAAAAATATAAAAAGAATAGATAGGCTAATTAGGTTACCTCATATGTTACAGGTAAGTAACTTAGTTCGACCTTTTCCAGACATCTTTAGAAAGAAGTTTTATGAAATTAAAAAAAATTGAGGATGAACAAGTGTGTCCAATGATCTACTTGAACAGTTAGCCAACCATCTACCATCTCGCTCTATGATATGATTGCATATAAAATGAAAAGTCTTTATTAGTGCCTTGACTACAATATTGAATTTTTTAAAGTTAAATGTTGGCATGAAGCAAAATGGTGCCAGTTTTCCCATACTGTGACTTGAGTACCTGAGGTGATTTTGTAGCGAAGACGTACACAGTGAGCCCCATGACGAGAGGGAACGGGCTGTCGTCGTACAGCGAGGGAGGCAAGGAACCGAGACAAGGCAGACTCTCTACAACAGACGGACTTGTCTCTCCCCGCAACAGCCACGAGCACTTCCTGCATAACATCGGTAACCAGTTTTATGTACAAATGCACTGTTGAGGCTGGTTAATGGTAGAGGCTAGAAGGACTTTTTGTTTTCCGGACAGGATAAAAATAAAGATTAACGTTTCATTTATTAAAAAATAATTAAAATAGTGTGAATAAAATGTTGGCTTCTTTACAAGAGCTTGAGTAACTCCCACTACATTAGTTTGTTGAATAGCACAACCCGACTGAAATGACAAGGTAGCAAATAAGTAAGAGCACAGGTGTGAGTAACTGATGAGTAAGAGCATATGAGTGATCGGGGGTGTGAGGAGGGGTAGTTTCTGGAAATGTCAAAGACCAAAGTTGCACATGGGCAGCGAGAGGGCAGTAGGGTTGAGGAGCTCTCGTAATGGCCACCCTCAGCGCATAGTTTGGGTTTTACTTGGGCAATTTAGCATTAAATTAGCTTTTTTAAATTATTTTTCATCCATCCGGTTAACCCGGATTTCAAAACAGGGTTTTACTGTAGTATTATATTATTGTGGGTGGTAACATACCTTAACTTTTGGGACATCCTGCTGAAAGTGTCACTTTGGAGAAAAGCTTCAACTTTATTTTGAATGTCATTGTTTTTGATCCCCTAGAAAGAAAATTAATATAGAACAGATTAAGCCATTGTTGCAAATTTACAGTTAATTTTTCCAGAAGTAGTAGCAGCAGTAGTAGTGATACATCATCTGATACAGGGAAGCATTTTAATATTCAAAATCTAGACGAGAAAACTACAAAACAAAGCCCTTGTAATTATCAGACTATTATTACTAATTCTTTTCTTAGTTTGTAGTTAATATGTTATATAGTTTTAATATTTAAAATACTTTTAAATTGCAAGTTTCTACATGGCTAATTTAGGTAAAAAATAAGGAAATGTTAGTCTTGTTGAACAAGGTAGAATTAGGACTACAAAGTCCTCTGTAGTACTCAACCTCGACCTTTACCTAGTGTTAATGCCTAGTCACTTTACAAATTGTATGTGGGGATTGAACCTGCGCCACCGGAGGGATAATTTCACCACGGGTCTGCTAAAGTATGTATTAGGATTCAAGTGTTATTTTTAAATTTTACAGGTCATGATGTTTTTTCCTTTCTCAGCAGAAGTTGATCTTTTTTAAAACCAACACCACTCTATATTGGCTGCAGACTATTACTCGCGAGTGATAAATATCGGTTTTGATGCATCAATTTTCTATCGCTAAAAATCTGCCGCAGATGTATCAATTACTCGCTGCAAGCACTAGGTATCGATTGTAAATTTAAAAACAATCATGACCTGCAAGTGCTAAATGACATTCAAACATGCTAAATAGCACCAGCAGGAGTAGCTCTGACTGCCTCAAGGTAGCAACTGGTTAGTTTGTTCAAAAGTTCAAATATCAGAAAATTAAAATAAAATATTATCAATGTTTATAATGTAATATGTATAAAATTACAGTTAGTAGTGCCAAGTACAAAAGTAAACATACCTGTACAATCAAAAGAGCAGCAACTTGAAGTACTGTTTCCAACATTTTGCAGGCAGCCCACTGAAAAAGTTTTTGATTTTGAAAAAAACTGTGATATTAAGATAAAATGTACAATACATAACAAGATATTCAGATGTAATGTAAGAATATAAAATATCCCCCATCAAGACAATCTATCAAAGATATCAGAGGACGTTTTTGTATTTTGTAGAAAAACTACACATAATTGCATAACAAAAAACCAAATTTGCTACTTAAAACAACGAGATTTCCTATTTTGCTATCAATGAGTACTACCCTTTTGGTTTTTTCCATTCATATACCTGGTTTTATCTAGAAATACCTGAACAAAGCAGACCACAGTAGGCCTAAAATAAAAGTAACTAGAAGGATTGATAGAGACAGAGGAGTTGAGTATCGGAGAGCTCAAATAGATAACAAAAACATCCCATCTCTAAAAACGCTGGAACTTACTTTAATAGAAGATATATTGCTGGCTTGAGAGAACCATTTGAGAGCACACAACTGCAAGGCTGGGAGACAGGGTTGAGCAGAGCAGGGATCAACACGCAGTAGACACGCTAACCAGGAACACAGAGCAGCTGCGTGTTCACAGTCTGCACTGCCGCTGTCCAGACTGATGCTGTCTGCGTAGGTCACCAGTAGACGCTGGATTACAGGCATGAATGACCTGTACAGAGCACAGAAACCTGTGAGAAAGAGTTTTTTGGCAAGGGTGGCTTTAAGCAGTTGCGTAAAGTGTGGCCTTAACCACAAAGCACCCAAGCTTGGAAGGGCCCTGTGACAGCGGTGAAAAAGTTCTGCAAATAGCCTAGTTACAAAAATTGTAATTTTAAGCACCACCAGTGGTCTATCATTTTACTACTTTAGCCTTTCAGGCAATTAATATAGAATACAAGCTACTTGAGGAAAAGGGTTGTTCTCGGAGAGAAGAGCGAGGAACCATGGTCAAACTACATGACACAGGGGAGAGATAAATCACACGTGAGTTTACCCAAGGCCATATAGTCTAGGGGAAAGGAAGGTCAAATGCCCCGGGGCCAAAACCCCGACCGGAGGGCTTGGACTCTCCATTCCCTAGTTTATCAAATGAGCCTATAAAAAAAGATTATTACATATGTATTGCGCAAAAAAATTAATTTCCTAAATAAATGTCCAAAATAAGTCTTCCATTATGTTCAAAGTGCCCATGTACTTTAAATAAATACTTTGGTTGTGTATTGTAGGCTCGTTGCAAAGTTTAAATTGTGCGTAGCCCATCGATTGGGGCAACAAAACTCTTCTTTAAAGTCCCATTCTTTAAAAAAACTATGGGAAAAATTGGCGTGTGCGTCATTAGAAACCGAATTTTACACTTGCTTCAAAGTACAAATCCACATAGGCTAATTTAAAAGGTAATTTTAAAAGAACCACAAAGATTACTACTTACGAAACGTGGTTTGTAGTCAGATGATAGTTGAGGAAAGTCTGCCAAGTGTAAAAGCTCTCAAGTGTCAAACTTAAACTAGTTTCACCAGCTCCACTGTAAGAACAAAACGTTGTATTGATTCAAGTGTAGTAGTAGTACTTAATTTTGTAGATTTTAGATAGTTACACAGACTCCCTCCTTTTCGTCTATAAGCACCAACAAGTTCCATGTAAGAAGACCGCTTTCAGTTTATATTAAACTATAATCAAATCATAAGTATATAGATCTCCTTTCTGTCCAATAAACACTGTCAAGGATTATTTTCTAGTATGTACCAAAACTAGATAGTCGTCCTAAATGAATACGTGTTGGTACTAACAGTGTAAAGAAAATACTGTTAATATTATAGTCTAAGTCAAGAGAATGAGTTGATGCATATAATTTGAACACTCAATTCCATTGGTGGTTGCGCTATTAATTAATAACGTAATAAATATATAACAGAAAACGCCCTTGGTATAAAGTATTTTGTATGTAGAAGTTTTTAGTTCTTAAACCTTTCTTATTACTTAAAACTATTATAACATCCCTTTAATTTTCAAATTATTAATTAATAATCCAATCTGGGTAACAGTCAGCCCTGAGTTATATCAAGGCTACACCTCACCAAGCATCAAAACACACTCACCATTCACCTTGAAATACCCTCCAGGAGTGGTCGGTGTCTTAAATCAAAGTATCAATTAGATTGGATAGCAACTAAGATCCATCATAAATTTACATCTTACCCTGCAATATAT
Source organism: Matsumurasca onukii (assembly GCA_018831715.1). Lineage (NCBI taxonomy): Eukaryota > Metazoa > Arthropoda > Insecta > Hemiptera > Cicadellidae > Matsumurasca > Matsumurasca onukii. The sequence goes on along the minus strand of JAHHFQ010000046.1, from coordinate 5,627 downwards.
CGTTGAACAGAGCTCATGATGTTATAGTTTTCAATAAGATAAGTTGCTAGTTGGATTGCAAGCCATCACACGAACAGCTTCATTACCTCAGACGACGCTCTCGGAGGCCCTTCTTCCACTGCAGATAAGCAAACATTAAGTTTGTTTCGTATGATATAAATTTGTAAAAGACAACAAATAACGTTCTGACTTCTGATAATCATAGAAAATCCAAGGGAAGTACTGCTTGTTGCAAGAGATAAAAGACCAACATTCTGTACCAGAGTAAAGTTCTCTTGAAATGGCACACAGGTATAAGTTTAGCAACATAAAAAGATGCTAAGATGTGTGTTGATCTGTTGATACTTAAAGAATAAGAAATTACTATGTAAAAGAACAGGTGTAGACCTGAAGAGCAAAAACTTGGATTGCCAGGAAAGAAATAGTGTAGGTGTTATACAGAAGTAACGTACATACTCGAATCTAAGACGCACTTTATTTAGCATATTTTGGGCTCTAAAATAAGGGTGCGTCTTATATGTGGGTGCGTCTTAGACTCGCACAATACGATAAAAATATTGAGTTAATTTGAAGAGTTACAAAAACCCTCAAAATATCAACAAAAACATTCAGATTGGCCATGAGAGGTAGGAAACACAACAGGGTTGCATTGCCTGTTTTGAAGAGTGGAATGAAAGAATTTTTTGTGACTAGAGGGGACTCAGAATTGCTTCTTATTGCATTCTCGTCGTGTTCTCCATCCTTCTTCTCCTCCCTCCTTGTCTGTAGGTTGGTGGGTAAAAGAAAGGAAGCAGTAGCTTACAAGGAGATACACTAGCTTGGAAATATGGGACAATCACCAGTGGCAAAAACATGAACTAACTGACTAAAAAAATAGTCCCTCGCCAGACCCCAGGTGGTCCTTTATCTCTCTACCTGCCTTTCTCATCTGCTAGCAGCTGCTGACCTTGTTTATAACATTTTTGTGCTATGAGGGGCGAGTGGCGGACTGGGTTTGGGATGGGAGGGAAGGCTATCGTGATGCATTCTTTGTTCTGCTTTTACTCTTGACAGCTGCAGCTGGCAATTTATTAAATCACTAGTTGCTAGAGGGGTCAGGGACTGACAAATCATAGCCCTCTAGCTGTTGACATTATAAAATACAAGATCGTCTTATAGAGGGTGTAGAGTTTTTACTGTATATTCAGGGAAAATTATGGGTGCTCTTAGATTACGTCGCGGCTTAGACTTCAGTATATATGGTAATTAAATTTATAACATCCTGGTAAATGATTTTATAAAAACTTCAGGTACCTATTTACAAATTACAAGTGTCAGGAATATGACTTGAACTCACGTATTCTGAGAGCAGCTGTGAGGAGGCCGGGTGAATTGCTGATGCTCAAGGCAGCAAATGCAGTGTCGAGCAATCCTTACGAGGCATCTCATCATGTGCGCAATCTCCACTGGTTCTGGGTTCAGTTTGTCCAGTATGTACCTGAGACAATGTATCGTAGATGTTCAAGAAAAAGACAAGGGCAAGTACCTTTTAAAATACTAACTTATTTTGATTGCTAATGAAAAAAAGCAAACAAAGAGTAAAAAAGATAGTGCGCCCCTCAATCCGGAAAATAAAGTTATCACTTTTCCCAGATTTTTTTGTAATTTACAGGAATAATTTTCTAGGTTAACATTAAATGATGAATTTTGATCACTTTACAGTTTACACCTGTCTTGTGAAAAACACTTGAAATATAACCGTGCCTCAGAAGACATTCGATGTTCATTCACCCCAATGGTGTGCTCGACAGATGGCGTCCTGCATTTTGATTTTTGAGTTCAAGAAAGTCCTGTCAAATTGGCCTACAAGCTTTCACTGAAATGGAACAAATCTTATAGAGTAACCAAAAATTGTGTTACAATTCAGACTCAATTATCAGGGCAATTTCCTTAAGACTTCGAGGGACAAGGAAACAAATAAAATGTTTGCCGTATGAAGATGGAGCCATCCTAAAATAAAACTTTAAATTTTACAGTAATTTAATTGTTTTATTGTAATAATAAATATATTATTTTCTTTACACCTGTCACTTGCTATGAAGGTTCTAGTAAAATTTTGGCGAGAATGTTACTTTGGCGGCCCGTTCAAGTGTCAGTTATTCCTGCGGTAAGATGTCTTGCTGTTAAATTCCTGTGCTATGTCCTAATTTGGCCAAATTGATGATGGATATTCAGCCTTGTTTTAAAATATGTTCTTTTGTAAGTGTCAAACAAAGAGAAAATTTCTGAATATATAGAAGAACAAACAATTCAAAATCTTCACACAATACACTAGCTGAGGATTGGATTGAATGTGTGTATATTTTTACCTAAATCTAGGCAGTAGATGAGTTCTCAATGCACCTCTGATAACATCAACTTTCAACAACTCTGTATCTTTCAGTTCTGCCAACTCTTCTGGATTTATTTCCAGATGAACATAGAGGAAGGTTGCCTCAGACCTGTAGATAGGCAGTGTCGATCCAAACATCCCTAAAACAATTTTCAAAGCTCAAAAGTCAATCATTAGATACTTAGCATTGGTATAGAGGAAAGCTTAATATTTAGCAATGAAAAAAATAACATTTAAATAGAATAAAGTGAATATTTTTTGTACGATTGCAACACTGGTTTTCCACCTTCAACCTTGCTAATGTTAATCAACATAATAAAATAAACTGGATAAAATCTCAGTAGAGTAAAACAAGCTAGTTGTTTATTTATTTTATACTAGCTGAGAGTACCCGCGCTTCGCCTCGGGGCTTTATTAACATAGCTGTGTGAATACTTTAAGAAAATTACAAATTTAAATAAGCAACAAAGTTTCCTACGTATATTTATAGAATACCATTTAGTTTGCCTGTTAGTTCACTATCTTCTCGTTATAAATTATAAGTGTTGCCCTTTATTTTGTGGATGATGTATGGGTATCAGCTGTTATTTAGTCGTATTATAGATGTATATTCTTGTTATAAATTTATAAATTGTATTTCAACGAGCCAACAGAACATATCATAAAAGCATTGTAAAAAGGTGTATTGCCGTAAATGAATTAATAAATAAACATAAAATACAGCTATAGGCACACTGCGTAATGAGCTAAACCCTTAAAGGAAGTTTCACGCCATAGATTCGTCGATTTTGAGTTATAAGCAGCCCATTATGCCTTAAAACGTTACAGACAGACAGGATATTTTTTGACACCAGTTTCGGTCTATCAAAGTATATAAACACCAAATAACCAAAACCTGGATTCTTTCAATGTACAGACAAAAGCCCTATTTTATTTATATAGATAAGTGTTAGCTACCTTGTGAGAGTCATAGTTACTCTCGCTGTTCTACTAGTTTTTTGAGGATGTTATAAGGACAAAAATAGCTAAAACACACTGCATGATGGGCTTAACCCTTGAATGAAGTTTCACCACAGCTTCAGCGGATTTCGAGTTATAAGCGGTCTAAAATGCCTGAAAACGTGCAAAGTGCCCACTTTTGTCCCTCGCCATTATTTTCTGGATGTTGTATGGGTATAAGATATAGCTAAAGACACACTGCGCAATGGGCTTAACCCTTAGCGTAGTTTCACGCCATAGCTTCAGTAGGTTCTGAGTTATAGCGGTCAAGATGCCTTAAAATTTACAGACAGTCAGACAGACTGACAGACAGGACTTTACACCAGTTGAGTCTATGCAAAGTATATGAACACCAAATAACCAAAAACTGATGAATTCTTTGCAATGTACAGACAAAAGTCTTATTTTATTTATATAGATTATTTTGTCTATGTTAAGCTGTGTAGGCTACAAAATATAAATAAAATAATAAACACAAAGTAAAAGGTTTAGCAAGCCACTAAGTAGGTAACAAGGTTAGGCCAATAATAAACTGCCAATTTAAACTATTAATTCAACGGTAGTTCTAATGAACCCTAGGTAATCATTGATCCATAAACCTCAAACAACAGTGTAATGAGAACGCCAGAAAGCTTCGTTTGTGTGACTTAAAAAAAGTTTAATAGACTTAATGCCTTCAGGTAGTTTATACAAAAATCTAGCAACTGCTTGTATTGCTAATTTTTAAATTGTTTTAATCCATAATAGCTTGCCAAAATAAATTTCTATGCCTCAAGTTATAGCCATGCATATCATCTCCTCTTATTAGTTGGGTTTTAGTTAGGCTAAACACAATTTTTTCATAGATATAGAAACAAATATATCTATGCACTATTTGTGGACAAAAAGGGTGTCAAACTATCAAAATGTCAAACCTATCCATTTTTTACAGGCTTTTGGTATCACAGAGCGACATTGAAAAACTAAATACTGTTTATCAAGTGCTACAAAGTAATAAAAACCAAAATACTGTCTTAAATAGCACAAATAGTAAACATTTGTGTGTCCGCTCCTTACAGTCATGCTTACACCTTGCTGTATTCGTTACATCAATACTGCAATATAATTTTTCTTCGGGTAATTTTGTTGTTAATTTTGTTTGAAGTTCCTACAGAAGGTGTCAAACTATAGGACGTGTCAAGATATCAATGTTGTACAGTAGTTTTTGAACAAATCTATTTATTTAAAAAAATCTCTGTAAATTGAATGTTTTATTTTAATTTAAAGATATAAGCTTTATTTATTTAAATTTGAAATAAGAGTTAGGTTTTGTAAAAATTTTGATCATACATTTATATGGGTTAAGTGTAAGAGGACTTGCTAGTCCTAACTTAAGCCTAATAAAGCCATTTTCATTTCATTTGAATATTTTTGCTTTAATGCGGTTTTGCTAAATTTCAATGAGTGACTCACAACACAAACAGGACATTGAGAACACTGACCTCGTCTTGTTCGTTGACAAGAAGACTACTGACGGCAGCAATGGCGGAGACTACCGACGGGCCGAATCGTCCAGCGTGAACCTCAGCAGCAGGTAGAGTTCCGAGTCCAGGAGCTGAGGCAACAGCGGCTTCTCCAAGCAGTAGTCATAGTCACTGGCCTGCCGTACCCAACATTTTAATTTTTGCAAATTGTTATAGGAAATTGAGCTATTCATTTCCACCGTCATACAGAGTGAAACGTTGTAGAGCAAAATGGTTTGCATATTTGAGCTTCCTAACACCTCTTAGATCAAATGTCAACTTTGTACATAGTTATTTATGTGTATGTAATATATTGACCACTCTGTGTTTGCATTTTTTGTCAGATGTTCACAAAGTGTATCTGTTGTAAATTTCTAGGCTAAGTCAAAGTCAAATACTAAGTTTGTCAATTGGTCTACGAGGAAGTAGCGTTTCGGGAAAGCATTTTCCAAAACAGTGGATTTTTATTCTATAAAACTGTATTTATGATCCGATTTCGTCTAAACTTGGTATAACATTTATGACACCATACCTACCATTCGTACCAAAATCACCAAAATCCTTGTACTCCTACACTTTTCTCTAGAGCTTAATACAACACTTTCACTGACAAATATTCTCCCTCTTGATTCTTCCAATCCTTACAACACACAGGCGCAATCTTATTGTAATTTACGACTATGTTGTGATCGTGCAGGTGCATCTACGTTCGACCCTTTTGACAATGTTTTGATTGTTTTGCTCCTTTTGAAAGT
>JAHHFQ010000045.1:22500-29997 GCA_018831715.1 Matsumurasca onukii | reverse complement strand
AATTCAGCGATAGCGTGCTACAGGAAGTTGTGAAGTTAAAGTTCTAAATTTCATAGTTAGCAAAAGAACTTTGATTGAGGATAAGTAAATAGGCATACTAGATTATTGAAATCTATTTGAGGGTAGCTTGGGATTAATATGCTTTGTATGGTTCTCATAAAGTGTTCATTTTTGTAAGACGCTTATCTGCAACTTATTTTGAAGGGCACAGCTACTTTATAGTAGGTAATGTTTTCCTAAAATATCTTTTTAAATTTCGGACATTAACATTAAAATCTTTGAAACAAAAGTTAAAAATTTTTGCCCAGTAAGAATTTGAATGAACAAGATATTGTGAACCCATGCTCATTAGCATTTATTAACAATATTCTCAAAGCAAGTTAAGTGCTAGTGGAGAGGTCTCAAAAGGCCTCTGAATCCTTTAAGCGACCGTGAAAATCGATGTTTAGAATATTTTAAAAAAGTCCATTCTCTTAGTCATCCATTATCCTTTAGTTTTAACACAATCAATCCATGGTAGCAAAAGATGTTGTTGAATTTTGGAAAAGTCGAAGTTTCGAATTAATCCAAGACTTATTGTTCGATGTACTCAAACAACCAGAAAGTGGTGGTTCAGCAAAATAATTACCACTTTACTGGAACGAATCACTTCTTCACATGAATACCATTTTTCGTTACACGAGCTAACTTTTAATTACACGACCAATAAAAAAAATTTAATTTGGTGACAATCTTTAAAAAGGCAGTAGGACCGAAATCAGTCGTACCGTAAAATCGATTTCAAGCGTCTTTAAATTTAATCGCGATAGAGCCGAATTGCTTTATTGGCCCAAAATAGAGAATTCTAAATCGCACCTATGTTACTATATTACGGTAGGTCTTTATCAGAAACCGTGCGTCTTATATAGCCCGGTAGATATTAGCAAGGACAAAAAAAAAATGTTCGCGATTTTAAGCCTTCAGATGCGTATATGAGGTATTTCACCCATACCGTTGAGGTAAAATTTCATTTAAAACTCAAAGTTGTCAGAATGAGAAAATATTTCAGCACATAGTATATATGATCGAAACAAACAGCCCGGTAGAATATTAGGGCAACGGAGAAAAAAAAAATGTTCACGATTTTAAGCCTTGTGAGGCACTCCTAAAAGTAAAGTAGTTGAGGTCATACCTAAAATGTCACTTTAAATGTCAATGAGCAAATACTCATCCTTTAAAAAAAATATTTTTGCTCAATTGCACGCTGTGTGAATTCTACTTGCACTTAACAAGCTGATGAAAAATATTTCAAATAGTTCGTAAAGAACATATCTCTTTTGATATTAACAATAGATATGACAAACTTAAGCTTGATTGCTTTGTGTAAATTTTGCTGGGAGGTATCGTTCAAGATGTGGAAGTGATTTCATGAAACAAATATGCCATTTAAATGATATGGCAGTTTTTCATGTTTTCAGCTGTAACCAGCTGTACTATAGTTATATCAGATAGTGTAAAGTTTCTGTTGTTTGTCGTGAACCGTAAGAAGCTTTCACTTCCAAACAAACAAACAAAATACGAGCTATACACAAGTAGTAAAGTTAAATTTGGCGAAAAAGCAAACTCACTGTCTATCAAACATAGTATACTCTTAGATGAACCCTCATAATGTTGGAAATCTTACTATTTGCATAGATTGGATTTAATACAAATCAAAGCTGCCATCCAACCCCCTCAGCTATACAGCCACAGTATAAAACACACTAAAGATTCATTAGAGCATGCACTTCAAGTTTTAAAAATAGTTGTATCGGATATGATATGGATATGGTAAGTTGTAAGATTCAGTGAAGCAAGAAGCTGAAGCGCTTATTCGATTCTTGAGAAGACCCATTTGGTCTGCGAGACAACATTATAGCTTAAGACCAACAAGCTTACGTAATAGCAGTTAGCGTTTAAATAACAAAACCAGCCAAATAATCAGATGGTAAATTTTGCAACCGATATGATCAGACAACAGGGTATGAGGTAGTTACCGTAAAACTTAGTCCAAATATGTACATTGCTATTGCTTCTAAATTTAAGATTAAAGCCAACTCAGAACCATAAAAATTCAATGCAACGGCTGAACCAAAGTTGCATTTACTAATTTGTTAAATTTTATCAAAAATTTACTATCTGTACATTATTTTATTCCAATCATGTTGGAGTTATACAATTTACTTTTTTCTTGTTTTTATAATTATTTGATTTATGTTTGAATTTTCTTAAATTAAGAACTTATTTTTGAAGAAATTACTTCGAAAATGTTTGTAAACAAAAGTGTCTTATTACTGAGTGGTAAGTTGAACTTATACTACTATTGATATCTTCCTTTTGTTCATTGTGTTGTTGTTGTTTTTTAGAAAATGCAATATTTCTAAAATATAACATTTTTTAAAAACATTTTCCTTGTTATGTATTATCGTTGTATTTTGTAAGTTCGATTGGTATTTCTTTTGAGAGCATTCAATAACAAGGCTGCTTTTAATTATTTTTGATTTTAAATCAGTCTACTTTTTAGAGTTCTTTTGTGATTCCAATAATACGTTTTCACAATTTTTCTTTTTTTTTCTTTACAGCCACTTTTGTATATTATTATGTTTTTTTTTCTTTTCCACTTAATTGACTTTGTCTTTAGTTCTAGTATATATTGACCCAATCAAATTTAATATGTTTTTAGGAAAACTTTGTTTCAGAATTTACTTTCGGTTGATTTTGGTATGTTTGCTATACTGTTATATTTAAAATCTATTATTTTGTCTGTAAGAATATTTATGATATGATATTTTTGTTTATGAATTTGGATAGTTATTTTTATTTAAAATTCTTGTAAGCCGTTTTATGTTTGTTCATGGTATTCGTCGTCACTTGTTTCTAAAACTTTATTCATCATATTTTTCATGACATTAATGCTATAATTTCTAGGTAACTTTGATCTGTAATTTATAATTTCTTTCTGATTCCAATCAAAAATCTCATTGATTACTGTGACTTCTATGTTATTTATCTTTTTTTCTATTTTTAATTATAAATTGTATATTTTATTGTATAGAGTTCAGGTATGCTTAAAGGATCTTCGGTTGACTCGGAGTTTGTAATTCAAAATATATCATTCATATATTTTACCAAAACTTTGGTTTATATTTTAATTCTGTTTCCTGTTACTATATTCGTCTAAATTATTGTCCATAATTATATTATCAGCTATCACTGCCGATAGCTAATTACCTTTTAGTATCTTACATATAAGGTTTGGTCATACGAATAGATCTCTTCCTCCAAACAGAACTTATGCAGTTTATAAAAAAGTTCTTTATTTAGATTAGGGTTTTTTCAATACGCTCCATTTTCTTTCTGTGATATTGAAGGCATATGGTGCAGGAATGTTGGTGTATAAATATATTTTTTTTCTTAAGTTATGTCTTTTATTTTGATTTGAAACTCTATAGTATCAGTTTTAAGTTACTAAGTAATTTATTTACATATTTTGCTCATTTGTGTTATGGTATTTTGATCAACAATACTATTGGACGTATAGGCATATCACTTTCACAATTTCCCTTAATCAATTCAAGTCACTCTGTTTCTTTTGCTTAATCCTTTCGCCAATCTTCTAGTCATAGACTATTACTCTAAATATTTTCTGATTATAAGTAACTGCGTGTGTTATATATGCTGCCCTCAAGTCTTCCTTATCCACAATCTTTGCCTTCCTTGGAGTTTGATAAATTCTAAAACTTGTTTTGTCAATCTTTACATATCATATTTTAAATGAAAGCGTCCCCAGATTCGAAAGAGAACGATATCACAACCAATTTCTTACGACTTATCGTTTCTTAGGTTTGACCCCGTTATCGTATCTTAAAGAACTTGATATATGTTAATAATTTTAGATAAAGTTAAAACGGTTAATTTTAGGTTTTTCAAAATATATCAAAGATTAACCTGGCTACTGATTTTTCGATCAAATCATTCCGAGTTGTATTGAAGTGTGATATGCAGATGCTTGGGTACGTCTGTGCACTTCGAAATCTATCTCCGCTAATAAGCTGTAATCGAATTGCATTTTTTTTTTTTTTTTGAGTTAAATGAATATTTTAAAAGTATTGGCGCAGTTCGTACGATGTACTAATTGTCAATTTGTCTTTCGTCAGATATCGTTGCGCAACTAAAACCAACCAAAGCTGTCAATATGTACAGTTATTTAAAGTTCCTTTAAAATCCAAAAGAAATGCTTAATGCCAAACATTGGTTATTTCTATGCAAAACGGTCACCAATAGGACCGGGGCGCAACGCGGCAAACATCCTATCTCGATATGCTCCTTTTGGTGGGCACTGGTCGCATCGAATCATATTGCTTTCATATGTTCATACATTTCAAAATCAGCCCTGCAACGTAAAACAAAGAAATGGTGCTCTTTTGCATAAACATGCTCCAATTTGCTTCCAAAGAACGAAATTCGTTGCGAATGGTTTATATGGTAATCGATGCGTCTTATTGTGAATAACTCAATTAAATGATGCGAGGGCTAATTGCGGGAATGTTCTTAGTCGTACTTACAATAACTTTCTTAATATTATTCATGGTGACATTAAGAGAGCCACATGTAATTCTCACCCTCCTTTGTATGATCGAGGGTTATTAAGACTAAAAATGCAAAAAATAAGGCACATAAATTGTTGATGAGGATTAACAACTCATACAATGATGCAAATTTTAGACGTCTGAGGCGCGAGTATGAATATCTTCATAACACTTTATCTGGTCTACTGAAGATAACATAACAAATGACAGTAAGGCATTTTGGAGATACATAAAACCTAAGCGCTTATTGTCTGGAATTCCAATGAATTTAGTACAATTTACGTATTTACCATAACAATCTCTTTGGCTACATCTGGCCTCTCTTCATTTGGGTAACATTCAATTGGACCAGAATGAGATGGAGGAGCGTTAAGGACTTTAAACTCTGACACTTTTATGGTGATGATTTAATTCCAAACATTTCGCTTAAAAACTTTTGTGTTACACTTGCAATTCTTTAACGAGTATCTTAATTTGTCCTTAAATTTGGGAAAGTTTTAGATGAATAGAACTTTTCTTTAATAAAACCTTTATTTAAAGCTGCATCTTGAAATGTAATTAGTCATTATAGGCCAATTGTTTAGGCTGGAATAACTGTCAAAAAGGGTGTCAGATTTGTGGTGGGCTGCAAAATAAGATTTAGGCTAAACATTTTGTGGTTAGAGAATTTAACAAAGTGACAGCAGAGATGTAATTTCCCATACATTTTTCACTGTCAATTTTGTGGTTGTGGTTGTGAGGCCTCAGAGTGCTAACATTCAGAAAAGGCTCTATCGCTTACTTTTAAGTCGATCCAGATTCACTAAAAGTATGAAATAGAGCATGTCTTCTCAAATTCTAAATTTACTACAAATACACGATTTATGAATTTGAATTGTGAAAGGAAGAAAGAGACAAATATATGAAACACATTGCAATTTTTTTAAACACTTGCAGTAGTTTTCTGCGAATTGTAGTTTCCTGTATCACAGCGCTATCACTGCAAATCTGCATCAAACCAATTAACCTTCTAAATGTGTTGGCTCTATCTGTATGAGGATAAGAGCTCAACTCATACAACACAAGAAATTCAATGAACATACCTGTGGCCGTTTTGCTGTCCGCTACTGTTACGGCACCGTTAGTCTTTTCTTCGCAAATCCATATTCCAAATCTGAATTCCCTTTGCCATATATTTTGTTGTATTCGATTTTTTTTAAAACAATGCACGCACCCACAGCATTATTATTTGCAATGCTGGTTTTGTTTTTCGAAAAGACGAATTGTAAACATTTAGCATTTTTGAAAAAACAAGCACATAGCCGATTGGAAACGCGAACACTACCAATGGCTCTTGTCGCAACTTGCAACACAAACCGCGGCGTCACGCTAACAACACTTTTGATTTTTCTTTGAAATTTCGCAAACGAATCACTTTAAACCACAAATTTAAGCAAAAAACATTAAAATAAATTAATGAATTAAACGTATTCGATTGACCCGCCGTCCGTCGATCACGCACTAAGAGGAAAAGAGAACTGAACTGAACACTGAACCGAGACAAAGAACACAACTTGCTATTGCTTGACAGCTAAGGCGAACGTCGGCTAATGCATTCGCTATAAAGCGACACTACACGGTCACACTTCCTGCAGTAGCGGCTTACAGTGTTGCTGTTTGTAAACTATTACCTGTTGCATTGGGTAGAGCTATGAACTTTCGAAATATTTATATTTGGACCCATACACCACACTTGACAAGGTACCTTAAGTCTAGGCCTCTACTCGTTTACAGTTTGTAGCTTCTTTTAGTAAAACTTTTCCTCAAATTTCTACATCCACATGTGATTGCAGGTACTAAACCTTCCTCTAATTTTAATAGTTGTACTTTTTTTCTTTTTTTTGCGGTTAACTAGACGGCAAATTGATTCTCGTTACCCTTACTCTGCCAATGCATAGATGAGCGAGCTTCTACTGATTGTGTTTGCATTCAGTGGACTCGTTGCCAAGGAAAACTCTAGACTCTAGTAATTTGGTTCTGGTTGGGGTTCTAATATTACCTTATTTGGTCTTCTGGGACGCGCTAGGATCATAATTATTCGTTGTTGGTTAGCTTCTGCTTTCTATCAAAAATTTGGCTCAATCTACAGTTAGATATTTCAGACCATAATACGGTCAGACTGGTTATTCATCCTAAAAACTCCAATAACAGTAATTCAATTACTTTTTTTTTCAAAAGTACATCTTACAGACGGCTAAATGCACTTCTTAGGGTTGAATGATTGGTCGCTGTTCGTCTGACATTCGTGTCTAGCTGTCCTGTCAGTCTGTCTCTCTGGTCTATCCGCTGTAAAATCTTTTTCCAAATTTAATAGAAACACTCCTTAGCAGCTTTATCACAATTTATTCACAAAAGTGACAGCAGATGTAATTTCCCATACATTTTCACTGTCAATTTTGTGGTTGTGGTTGTGAGGCCTCAGAGTGCTAACATTCAGAAAAAGGCTCTATCGCTTACTTTTAAGTCGATCCAGATCTAAAGTATGAAATAGATACATGTCTTCTCAAATTCTAAATTTACTACAAATACACGATTTATGAATTTGAATTGTAAAGGAAGAGAGACAAATATATGAAACACATTGCAATTTTTTTAAACACTTGCAGTAGTTTTCTGCGAATTGTAGTTTCCTGTATCACAGCGCTATCACTGCATCTGATCAAACCAATTAACCTTCTAAATGTGTTGGCTCTATCTGTATGAGAGGATAAGAGCTCAACTCATACAACATACAAGAAATTAATGAACATACCTGTGGCCGTTTTGCTGGCCGCTACTGTTACGGCACCGTTAGTCTTTTCTCGCAAAACCATATTCCAAATCTGAATTCCCTTTGCCATATATTTTGTTG
>JAHHFQ010000045.1:0-17500 GCA_018831715.1 Matsumurasca onukii | reverse complement strand
AATATGCTGACATACATTCTGACATAAGAAAAGGAGACTGTTTTACGGACATTAAAGAATGGCACCGTCAAGACTGACAAGACAAATTTTAGAATTTTATGAAACTCGAAGTAGGGCAAAATAGAAACAATAAGATGGATTGCAGCAGTTAAGGAAGACTTGAGAGCAGCGAGTATCACTCAAACGGATGTTTATGATAGAAAAATATTTAGAGAAAAATTATATAACTGGAGGGTTGGCCAGGTGGAAGTAACAAAAGGACAGGAGTGACCTGGACAGATGAACGGAAGGCTCTTCATTCCGAAAGGATGAAGTATGTATGGGCGCAAGAAGGGCTAACGTGCTGCGGCGGCGTTAATGGTACTTCGCGTGGTCCGATTGGGCCTACACGTGAATAATAATAATATATATATATTTATATATATATATATATAAATGAATAAATATAAATGGTCATATATTGGTTGAAACATGCAATACATTTAATATAAATATCAACCCACTTCAAAAAATTACCCTATAAGTAATAAAGTGGTGGAGTCCCACTATTTTATCGGCCGACAGTAGAGATCATTGAAAAGCATTTAGAATAACAACACAAGAACTTTATAAAACCTTCAAAAACCAAACTAAATGGTTATCAACCACAAAGTTTATGCTTTTAAAAGTACGGAATTTGGCTGCTATTTCGAAACCTATTTCGAAAGCAATTTTCCAAAACCGACCATAAATTTCTTACCACTTCAGACTAATACAGCTAGCTCCAGATTCCTGTGTCCCTAATAAAAATCGAAATAGCAAGTTCATATTAAAAAGACTAAAAAAAGCGCCGAGTGAGGACAATATTATAGCAGAATTTTAAAAGAAGTAGGTCTAATACTGTAAAGAAACGAATGGAAGACCACCCTTATCCATTCATTTCTTCATAAAATGGTGACAATAGATATTTCAACAATTACTGTGGAACCCCCTTTATTTCGGTTGCTTAAAAATTCTCTAAATGCCTGTCAGACCGGCTCAAAACAGTTAGAATAATAATATTTGTGAATGTAAGGCTGGTTTCAGGCCTGGAAGATCTTAAGAAGAACAATACTAAAACTTGAAACTAATCTGAAGACATCAAAAGATAAATAACAAAAGCGTTGTATGCACATTTCTTCCGTTGATTTTAAAAAGCTACGATTCATTTGGACGCGAATGCCTTCGAGCTCAGACTTCAAAAACTTTGGTATTATTAAAGAAACTTCACTGCCATCGTAAATCAGAAGTTAAATTTATGAAAGAGGTTTTAGATTCATTTGAAATTAAACGGGAGTAAGCCAGGGATGGTTTGTCCCCTGTTATTTAATGGCTTGGAAAAGATAATTCAAGAATGGCAGAAAGAGAAAAATTGAAAATAATGTGGATGATTCTATCGAAATAGAGAGAACTAGTGTTAGCTGTTTAATGGTAGCTGTTTAGGGTGTACCAGCCTTTATGATACGCTGAGAGGTGGGGATCACAGAATTCATTCGAAAAGATGACCATGACAACCTTCAAAATACTTAAACACAATCGTATGTAGTTCATCAACTTAGATACCTTGATGAAGAGCCAGTGATACGGGACTCGAAAGGGTGCTACTGCAGTCCGGATGCCAAATGACGGCCAACGTTAGTCAATTTTAAATATGCAAAAACTTAGCACTACAATACAAAGTTAAAAGTCAGAATGTTTGTACAAGGTGTTCTCTTGTAAATTGAATAGGATATGAGATTTAGACCACTGAGAGGCGAAAAGAAAAATTATTAGGTTATTAGGTCTGGATTATTACTAAAACACAATACATACAGACCCGAAGTAGTAAAAGAAATAGGGAAATATGTATCGAAAAAAACCACATTTCTCCTGATAAGTATTCTTATGATGTAATATTGAGAGGAAAATTAAAATGATCGCAAATTTGACCACAGAAGGAAGACGGTATAGCTGGACTGATAAAATAAAGCTATTTACGTGACGCAAGTATATTAATATTATTTATATATATATATATATTATATATATATATATATATATATATATATATTATTATTATTATTATTCACGTGTAGGCCCAATCGGACCACGCGAATTATTAACGCCGCCGCAGCACGTTAGCCCTTCTTTGCGCCCATACATACTTCATCCTTTCGGAATGAAGAGCCTTCCGTTCATCAGTCCAGGTCACCCCGTCCTTTTGTTACTTCGATCTGGTCAACCCTCCAGTTATATAATTTTTCTAAATATTTTTCTGTCATAAACATCCGTTTGAGTGATACTCGCTGCTCTCAAGTCTTCCTTAACTGCTGCAATCCATCTTATTGTTTCTATTTTGGCCCTACTTCGAGTTTCATAAAATTCTAAAATTTGTCTTGTCAGTCTTGACGGTGCCATTCTTTAATGTGTCCGTAAACCTTAGTCTCCTTTTCCTTATGTCAGAATGTATGTCAGCATATTTCCCTTTCTTTATTACTTCGAAGTCTGTATGTGTGGTTCAGTAATAATCGGGCCTAATATTTTCCTAATAATTTTCCTTTTTGTATACGATCTAAATCTGATTTCCTATTCAGAACCAATGTTTCTGCTGCATACAAACATTCTGGTTTAATAACTGTGTTGTAATGCCTAAGTTTTGCAAATTTAGAAATTGATCTTTTATTGTAAACGTCCTGAGTTAATCTAAAAGCATTAGTCGTCCTTTGGCACCACAGCATTAGCATTCGAGTCCCGATTCCTGAATAATTTCTCCAAGGTATCTAAATTGATGGACTCTCTTAATTTTACCGTAAGTTGTATTCAAGTGTTTTGGAGCAGATTTCAGGTTTGTCATAAATTCTGTTCGAATGAAATCTGTAGTCCTACCCTCTCAGCCCGCCCCAAAATTAAAAGCAGGTCATCGGCAAAAGCCAAACAGTCAATCCTAATGCTGGTTCTTCCTAACTTGATAGAATCATCCACATTATTTTCCATTTTCTTGTTCCGCCATTCCTGAATTACCCTTTCCAACACGCAATTAAATAACAGTGGGGACAAACCATCACCCTGTCTAACTCCCGTTTTAATTTCGAATGAATCCGAAACCTCTCCCATAAATTTAACTTTTGATTTAGTGTCAGTCAGTGTTTCTTTGATTAATGCCAAAGTTTTCAAGTCTAGACCCTGTTCTCTGAGAATTTGAAAAGGGATTCGCGGTCAATCGAATCAGTTTTAAAGTCAACGAACGTACATACAACGTCTTTGTTATATATCTTTTGATGTCTTAAGATTAGTTTCAAGTTTAGTATTTGTTCCGCGCAAGATCTACCAGGCCTGAATCCGGCCTGATATTCACCAATATTGTGTTCTAACTGTTCTTGAGCTCGGTCTAATAGGCATTGAGAGAGAATTTTGTACGCAACTGAAAGTAAGGAGATTCCACGGTAGTTGTTAACATCTGTTCTGTCACCTTTCTTATGTAATGGATGGATGAGAGCGTTCCTCCATTCATCAGGAATTTTTCGGTTTCCCAAATATTTCTTATAATTTTTGTAATTTCTTTGACAGTATTAGGTCCAGCCGCTTTTAGAAACTGCTATTATTCCGTCCTCACCTGACGCTTTGTTGTTTTTAAGTCTTTTAATTTGTCTTTCTATTTCAATTTCGTTAGGGCACAAGAGTCTGGGTTAGCTGTATTAGTCTGAATTGGTGGAAATTTGTTGGTCGGTTCCGACAGTTTAAAGTTTTCGAAGTATTTAGCAAGTTCGGCACAGTTTTCTTTATTACGGGCCAGGTTTGTTTTGCCTTTAAAGCATAAACTTTGGGGTTGATAACCATTTAGTTTAGCTTTAAAGGTTTTATAGAAGTTTCTTGTATTGTTTTTCTGAAAGTTTTTTCAATTTCTACTGACCTATTTTTGTCATACTTCCTCTTTGTCTTTCTTATGAATTTGAAGTTGCTTTTCTGACATTTAAAAATTCTTTGTGTGTCTGTTTTGTTTTGTTGCTATTCCATTTCTTAAAAGCGTCATGTCTTGATTTTACTGCCTCTTCACAGTCATTATTCCACCATGGATGCTTAGGTTTTTTTGAGGCAGTAATTTTTGAGCTGTGCTAATGATTTTGTCTTTAAGGTCTTGCCAATTTTCTGCCTCATTTTCTCAAGTTCTGATGTAAATGTTGGACCTAGTTTAAAGGTGTCAAATTTGGTGATCTGAAAGTTATTTTTAAAGTGCTTCCTAGGCCTCAGTTTTAATTTTATTCTAGTAAGGTAGTGATCCGAGTCAATGTTAAAACCTTTTCGTACTTGTACGTTCATAATCTCCTTGTAGTAGGGATATGATATCGCTACATGGTCAATTTGAAATTCGCCGAGAAAAGAATTGGGACACCGCCACGTTTTTGTTTAGAGGGTAATTTTTGAAGTGTGTTGACATTATTTTAAGATTAAATGTTCTGCATGTTTCAACTAATCTCTGACCGTTTCTGTTTGTCCATTTATGACCCGAAAATCTCCGATAGTTTTCCTAAATTTCCTTTCTACCTAACTGGGCATTAAAGTCACCCATCAAAATTTTACGTGGCCATAAGGGATTCCTGATATTGTGCTTTCTAAGGTTTCCATATTTCATTCACTTTATCAGGATCCGAACTATTGTCCTGGTTTACTGGCATGTGTACATTTATTAGAGTGTACATCTTGTTAGCACACCTAAGCGTCATTGTCATTAGTCTCTCGTTTATAGGAGTTACATCCGTTACTGAGTTTAAGATGTTTCTTGATATAGCAAACGCAACCCCCAAATGTGGTGCGTTTCTAAGAATTCTTTTATTAGTCTTGCTCTTGAATAGTCGGTATTTACCAAAGTCCATAGTATTTTCGTCTGTCAATCTTGTTTCCTGAAGTGCCAAAACCTGAATTTTTTGTTCTACGAGTGCGTTTCCTAGTTCGTACAGCTTACCTGGTTTTAAAAGTGTCTGAATGTTAAATGTTCCAAAGAATGTCTTAGTTTTGTTTTAGTCGGCCGGAAGATCGGTCACACAACGGAGTAATTGTATTGTTGTCAATTTGCGTCATAGTACTTGAAATCGTTTGGGTTGAGTCCGAGAACTCAGTTTTTATAAGACTGGAGGTGTTAGTTCCAGAATACGAATCGCAGCCGCACCTCTGGGAACAGACGCTGACCACACCGCCGCCTGATACAAGAACAGACGCGACGTGGGTTTTAGATTTAAGTTTGGTTTTTATTATCAACATGCTGGTCCCACGCGAAGAAAGTAAAGTCGACCCGACAGAGATTCGCATTATCCGAGCAAGGCTATTTGGAACCGGAGGTCGCCAGGTATCCGGAGCACACCGTTAGAGACTGAGCTATTTTTACTGGGTCCTCAGCCAGGCTGATTCTCGGCACGGTTCGGTTAACACCTTAATCCAACCCAGGGGAAAGTTTGGAGGAAATTTGGGTGAGGAAGCCAGAATAGAGAGGAATTTCAGGAGTGGAAGGTTGGATAGTGGGGCGTGGCAATAAGTTACCTCCAGGAATACAAATTAATAATATTCCGGAGGCTAAGCCCCACACCAGTGACCGGGTCCAGATCATTCTGTCAAGGTTTTGCCACAAGTGAGGGAATAATATATATATATATATATATATATATATATATTAATATATATATATATATATATATATATATATATATATATGATATAATTTGATATATAAATATATAAATAGGATATATATATAGTATAAATAAATATATTAAATATAGATATATATATATATATATATATATTGTATGGATAAGGGAAACAGAATGGAAAGGAAAGGAAGGGTGGATGTCTTGGATTTCTTTTATTTGACAGCCTAAGCAATAACATGAGATCAGGTTTGCCATAAATATTTCATCACAAGTGTTATTTTGGAATATATATATATATATATATATATATATATATATATATATATATATATATATATATATATATATATATAAACAGAAGGGTAAAGCCAAAGTTTGATGGAAAGATAAGGTAGAGGGAGGATTTGAGAGAAAAGGGATGGAAAGGGACGAAAGAGCAGATAGAAAGTTATGGAATGACCCCTACTAACAGAATGCCGATCCCAAATATTGGGAAAGGGTAAAAGTGAAAGAAAGTTGCAAGAAGAAGATATATATATAGCATACATACATATATATATATATATTTATATATATAGTAGTCTATATATATATATATATATATATATATTTATATATATATATATATATAGTATAGTGATATATATATATATATATATATATATGTATGTTACATATATATATATATATATATATATATATATATATATATATATATATATTTGCTATATATGCTTTATATTCTATATATGCTACCGCTTAGCTACTTTCAAGCCGTGTTTTCACTTAAAAATGACTTTAAAAGTTTCCATAATCTCGAAATCATTGTTCAATAGTTTTATCTTCCCAGCCATGTAAGAATAGCCTTGCGTTATAAGTGTGGAGTGGTATGCAGATTTAGGCGCTGGTCTGCACTAAATGCTCAAATTTGCCTTGAATTATTTTTGGACCCAGTTAGAATAGGATAAATTTACTGTTGAAATACGATTAACTCTTTGAGTCGGAGTGATTAGAATTCTCCTTAAAAATCATAATTTGTATCAATGTAAATTAATGATTCGAAGTTTTAAAGCTAAGCTTTATCATCATCACAGCAGCAACATATGCCGCGCTCCCAACATATCTCAAAAGGAATGTGAACCAATTAGCGTTCAACAAAATTGTCATCGCAACTCGCGAATTGCCAAACTGAGCCTTTAAGGAAGCCTTTTAAATATTTTCCTTTCATTACAACTATAAAAGCCCAGCAGAAGTAAGTTTAATACAGATAATAACATATATATATATATATATATATATATATATATATATATATATATATATATATATTTAGAAAAGAAGGGTTAGGCAATGGCATTGATGCTTGTTTGAACAATAGCATAGAGGATTTTAGACAAAATATGTACTACTCATATTTTGAAACGCCGAGTTGCATCTTTTCAATGAGCTTGGTGATGTGTAATAATGCTTCCGGTTCTCAGCTTTACATGTTAATTGTATTAACAAAGATATTCTCAAAAATCAAATAATCCTTTAGAGATTTGAACTGTAATTGATGTCCCTTTAGGGAGCCTTAATTAGACAGCAAGTCATTGTTTGAGTTGCACAACGCCATCAAATACAATCTGAAACGGCTTGTTGAGAATTTTGCCTCTTGAAAACCTTTGAAATCAACATACTTGGTATCCATAAACTCTGAAAAGATAACCTTGTTAAATTAAAATTCAGCGATAGCGTGCTACAGGAAGCCGTGAAGTTAAAGTTCTAAATTTCTGCAAGTATAAAAGAACTTTTGATTGAGGATATGTAATGTGCAGGGAACCCCCGCTCATTTCGTTGCTCGCCCGGCGCTGGAAACAGTGGCACATTGCCCATAACGGTGCATGTGGTTTGACCATTAACAACCGGTCATAATGCATACGTGAACGCGGTGAACATCGCTTTTTACGTTGACGTTTGTCAACTGGTATGGCGATGAGAAAGAAAAAAAAAAATTGAACAGCATGGTTTCAGTGGTTGTTTGAGGTTAAATCTGCTTATAGTATTTATAAATTTTGAGATTCGGTATTAATTTTGTATTTGAATAAACCTGTGTTGTTAAAAAAATCACTTTAGTTTTCAATGGCATTGACCATCCAAAACGTTATTTTAGTTTGTCCAATCTTTAAATGGTTTTATTATAGCAAGACCCCTGAGTTAACAAAATTTCAATTATTTGTGATAAATGAATGAACAGGCTAAAAAGGGCTTTTAAAAATTTTGGGTGACATATTCATCAAATGATACCACTTTGATGTTTGACAATGACGAAATTGGATGTGAAGATTCAAAACAGTTCTCATTCGGTGGAAACACTAAGTGGAAAATGTCATCATTGTCCTTGGGCTATCTGTTGTATTCAGATTTCTACATTGAAAGTTAATTGAAAATGGATCTAGATATTTCTCAATAACGAAAACGACAGAAAGTGATCACCATTTAACAAGAAATTATCAGTCAAAATGAAACTCTTCATTTCATCTACATTTACATAAATTGATTATAAAATAATAATATACAATCGAAAATGTTTGGCAACATACATGCAATCATGTAATATAAATAAAAAAATTATAGAAAACTTAAAAGGAAAAAAGAAAAAAAAAAACCCATACAAAATATCAAAAAAATTCATCTCTACACAATATAACGTGAATGTGATGTTATCGCGACCGGTGGCCGTCCATTCAATCTTCATTACAGTCACTAACATTCCCGTTATCATAACCGTAAAGGCACCCACTGGATTATTTTTCTTCCGGTAAACTTTGGCACTTCCAAACCCAAACCAAACAATCAAGAATAGCAGCAGTGAATTGGGACCATCTAGTTTCCGGTGAGGCGGTATCCAAAGTGTATTAATTTAGTTTTTATAGAATTGTTTATTAGTTGTAGAAAAATTTTTAAAAACTTATGCATATATACATATTTTGTCCGATGTTCGGCCCCTACAAGTTTATCTGGCCAGATAGTTTTAGGGAGGGCCCCAGCATAGTTTACAACTATTTAAATTTTAAACAGTAAATTCTTAATCATAAGTTCCAGAAAGATGAAACATGATGAAGTTTATTCAAATAATAGGAATTAGTGTATAATAACTTTTTTGTTACAACTGAAAGCCTTTTGAAATATAATTTGTACAACATGGGATTTTCCCTATACCTAGTAAGGCTGCTCTAAAACCAAGTATTTAGAATAAAACGTATTTTTTATTTTTGAAAACCCAATTTAATGATAAGATGTGGTTTGTTGTAAGCATTTTGTTTTTTTTTTAATAAGCTCTAATGGGGTTCCGCTATTAATCTGAATTTATATTGTTCTATATTCCTGTTTAGATCTTATTGAATGATATTGTTAAACGAACAAAAAAAAACTTCTCCTATCTCAGAGCTTTGTAATTCGAATAAACTTTCTGAAATTGAATATAAGTAACTTTGTTAGTTATAATTTTAAGATTAAAATTTGTTAATGCAAAGATTTAGTAACGTGTGTTGATAAAAGGAGATTGTTCTAGTAAAAAGAGAAAAAATTAAAGTATATAATATTCCTGAATGCGATTGATTACTCTACAGAATAACTAAATATACAAAAATTTGATTTTTCTCATTTCCATCCAAATTTTCGATTATAAAGTCTCCATAACAAGAAGTATTCGCCTTGGTTATTTGAATTCATATTTGGTTGTTAAATAGAATTGAATGTTACAAATATAACCACCTTTGTTATAACTTAATTATGAAGGTTTGAGAATTTTCAGGCATCGGGGCCCAGGTAAGTTGGTCGCCGAGCCACCAATGTGTGATTGGGATGATGAATGGATGAATGGATGTGTTGGGTTGGGTCGGTGTCATAGTCTCGGGTGGAGCCTGAGGTGCCTGGATACCTCAGCGAGCCATCAGCGGAGCACCGGCCCACCTTTGTCTTGTCCTTAATTTAAATTTATAAAATTTTAACTTTTCAGATTTTGTCGTGAGTTTTGTTTCGATTTCCGTCGGTAAATGTTTTAGCGATTTTTTTTCTTCGATTTTTTAGGATAACATAACTTTTGGAGTCAAACTTCTTTTGACTCAATGTTGCAGTGCTTTGCGATCAGCTTTAGTGTTGGCTTAGTTTTTTGAATATTTAAGTTTTTTTTGTAAAGTTTAGTGGAGCAAAACTTCCTTTTGCCCTCACAAACTAAAATTTGTTTTTTTTTGTTTTGAATTTTCTTGGCAATGGAAGTTTTTTAAATAAAGTAAATTTTGAAATAAAGTAAATGGTTAAGTAAATAAATTAAAGTTTTTTTGAAGTCTAGTAACGTAAATTTTAAAGTAGAGATAAGTCGATTTTTTTTCTAGAGCTATTTTTTTGTAAGTACATTTCTTTTCAAAACATGATGAAGTTAGCTAAGACTGATGGCAGAGCACGGCAACATTTGTTTCGGGTCGGTGTTCAATTTTTGGTCGGTTTTGCATTTATTTGATATTTCGCTTCGCTCACTATATAGTGCAAACCGGCTTATCCGGATTGTGTCTAATTTTGATTCCACTGGGAGTCAAATCGGTTCTATTATCGTGGGTTTTACATTTCGCTCCGCTCGCGATATAGAGACCTTCGGCTTCACCGGATGTTCTCTGATCTTGATTCCATTTGGGAGTCAAGAGATTTAATGAGCAAATTAACGTAGATTCGGTCAATTTTATGCGGTTTATGACAAGATCCTACTGTCTATGGTAGTGATCTTTGTATCGATTTCGGTTTTTGATTTGAGTTTTGTTTCGCACTGCACGTGAATTCTTTGTCCGGACTATCCCGTAACTTTTATTACCGCGTTAGTATGCCATATGGGTAATCGTATCGCCTTGGCAAGATCCTACGCCAACCCTGGGTATTTAGCCGATGACCTCTTGCACGTGCAACCGGCCTTGGCGATACAACAGTGCTGGCAGCCTTCTGCTGTGGCCTGCAGCGGGTAGTTCCGTTACAGAGTGGCGCCCAACGTGGGGCCCGATTTGGACCGTTTTCGAGACCCTAAGTTCAAAAATAAGTTTTGAAAATTTTTTTGAAAATTTTGGAGTTTCGTTCTAGATGGGTTTTCGAAAACGTATATTTTCGGCCTCTTCCGACTACAGGGTCAGTAGCCTTCTGCTGCTGATACCTATGAAATTCCGTTTGCGATTTTTGCGTTTTTGACTTTCTATCGGTCTATCAATGAATTGTGATTGCAGCCTATAGGCTATCTGTGATTTACGGGGCTTGGATCTTTCTAGCTGAGCACCCGTCCAGAGTCTAAATCTGTAATTACAATTCATTACCATCTTTTTTTCTTGACCTGCGACTATTTGTTATCTTCAACTTTTAGCTGAGATATTCGGAATCTGGATTTCTTTGCCGGATATCCGACTCGCTATTAGGTTGAGATGGCTTATAGTTAATGCAGACACTTTCCTAAACCTTTCTAACTTACTTGGCTATACATTTGACTTGACATACATGAACTGGTTAACATCGGTTACATGTTCAGTCAAAGCGTTCTAGACCAAATATTTTCGGAATTCAGATTCCAACTTTCATTTTTTGAATTTTCCATCGCATTCGGATATTGTTGAATTTTTCTTGATACCAGGGAGATGGACGTTGAGGAAAGTTACCTCACGGTTCTTTTGGAGACTGTTGAGTCCGACCTACCTAACTTGTGTGAATGTATGCGTGAATGATGGAATGAATGAGACGGTGGTTCGACGACATTTGCCTGGCCCGATGTATTATTTATTTAATTCGAGAAATTTGTTTAATTGTATTTTGGAATTTTTTTTCTGAAACCCGGATACTACTTCGTTTTTTGTTGACTTTTATTTATAATCTAGGATATCTTTAGTTTTTTAAGCATATTTGGAAACTGATTTTTTTGGAATTTCGATTTTTTTTATAGTTAGCATATTTTATTGTAGTGGAATTGCCTGGTGGCCTGTATAAATTGGATCATTTACCATATTGCTTTAACATGACTTCTACAATCGGCTCAACCTCGTTACCACCGGACCTTTGCGCAATCTGTAGGTATGCATTGGTTCCCGGTCAGCGTATGCACATCACCGAGTGTCAACATAAGTACCACCCGACTGTTTGTACTATTGGGTACAACAAACACCGACTTGTCCCCAATGTCGTCGGGGATACCGACGCATTATTTTCCACCACGCCCACCCGTGTCAAACCCAGTACACCGAGATGTACTGCCATCATCTAGTGGTGCTGTTCCCAGAAACCCACACTTTACCAGGTCTTCGGCGCAAACCGGCGCTTATAGGAAGAATACACGGTTGTCCTATGACAGTGTCTTGCCCCAACATCGACGCGGCAAAATATTAACCTATCCCGTTCTGAGAATTCACCCAGTGTGGGGATTGCAAATAATGGTCCCAACCAAATAATTACCCCGGACATACCCATCAATAATCGAACATCTATTTCGACTTTGGCGACCGATCAGCGGTCTATGCCTAATTCGTCGACTAACCATGGTGCCCATGACGGACACCAAATTCAAATGCAAGACGTACCCGTTCCAGCAAATAACCCGACCCAAATGAATGAACTGTTGGAGGGTCTGGGTCAAGTAATAGAAAACCGACTGCAGACCGAACTGGAACGGATCACGTTACAAATCGATCGTCGTCTATCGGCACAAACTGCCCAACCTTCGCTTCGGGATGAGTTGAGCTGGCCACATGAATTGCCAGATTGGAGGCATTCCTCCGCTCATTTTGATGCTCCAACTGGATCGTTGAATGATGGAGCCTTCAATGATCACGATATGCATAACGAACGCCGAAACCGATTACCGCTGAGACGGGAAACACATATGGAATCACCGAGACGGTCATCTGTAGATTTTGCCGGCACTGCTAGCAGAGTGGCCAGTGTTATCCAGGGTTGGAATATACACTTTGATGGCTCGCTGCGAAGCATTACCGTGGATAACTTCTTGTATCAGGTCAGGGTTCTAACCGATACATTGCTTGGCGGAAACATGCAGTTGATATGTGACCACTTCCACCTACTACTACGTGATCGAGCCTTGGACTGGTACTGGAGATATCGACAGTCCGTGGTTGCCTTAAGATGGATTCCGTTTAGCGAGGCCTTATGCGCCCAATTTCAGGACGGCCGGACAGATGTGGATATTCACGAGCAGATGCGTGCTCGCAAACAAAAGAAAATGAGCCTTTCGATGAGTTTCACAATGCCATCCTGAAAATCTCGGACCGACTGCGGGTCCCACCAGGCGATATGGAGCTGTTGACTATTCTAGAGAGGAACGTTCGTCCGAACATGCGTCAGCAACTGTGCCTGGTGGAAGTCAACTCGGTTAGCCAGCTGCGAAAAATTTGTGTAAAGAGCGAAAGAGTCGCTCGGGAGCTGCCACGCCCCATCTTGCCTCCCCGCCATACAGAAATGCGAACCTATCGCGAAATTAGGACATTGCCCAGGGTGGCTGAAATGAGCGAGGAGTTAAGGGTCGATGAAATTACCACCCGTAAACGTATCTGCTGGAACTGTCGTCAGGAGGGACACGGCTTCATGGACTGTGAAGCTGAGCGTACCCTATTTTGCTTTGGCTGTGGAGCGCCTGATGTATATAAACCGCGTTGCCCAAACTGCACCCCGACGGGAAACGGAAAGACGAGCGGAGGTTGGAACGGCCGTCTCCGCTCGAATTAACACAGGTGCCAACCTTAAAAACAAGTACTGCAGATCTCGACACCACTGTAGAGCTCATACCAGATCTGATTAATTTTGATGAGCCAACCGAGCCTGTAAATATTTCACCTGCCACTAATATTTCATTAAAACCACCACATTTCTTCAACTCAGACCTACCTAATACCGATTTAAGCCCAGTCTTGCAACCGATAACTATCTTGCAGCGTAAACATGAAATTGCGAAACCGACCCTTTACCCAATTAGACCATATCATGAGCGTATGAGGAACTATATTAGGCTCGTAACCGCATATTTGACGAAAACCTGTCAACTCTGACTGTAAATTCCACTACCTTCAAAAATCGTACTCCAAAACGTTCCACGATCCGTTATAGAGCCTACTGGAAACGTGTTCTGAAGATGCGAAAACACTTAAGAAGCACCATCTCGTCAATTGTCAAATTGGACCATGACGTTCGACCATACGCTGAAATTAGAATTTTCGACAAAACTTGTTATGGGCTGTTGGATAGTGGAGCTTCCATATCCTGTCTGGGCAACGGAGCTGCCACTTTATATTTAAGCCACGGTAATAGATTTGAAAGAGCCTCAACATTATTGGCTACTGCTGACGGCGCAGGTCAGAGTGGTTGGAAAAGTCCTTCTGGACGTTACATTTCGGGGATCAACGAAGCCAGTTGAATTTTACTTGGTTCCTAGTTTAGCCAGAGACGTATTTTTGGGCGTGAACTTCTGGAAGGCATTTAACTTGGCACCGGAGTTGTTTGCTGTAGTTGGCACTGAACCGATGTCGCCAGTTGTGAATTCAGTGGACTTGGCGGGCGACCTGAAAACAACTTTGCCGCTACATCAACTAACAGATCTCCAAACTCGCCGTTTACAACGTGCCATTGTACTGTTTCCATCATTCGCTATTGAGGGCTTGGGAAACACTACTTTGGTCGAACATGTCATCGAAGTACAGAACGGGACTAAACCCATTAAGCAAAGACATTATCCCATTTCTAAAGCCATGGAGGAACTGACTCACAAGGAATTAGACCGCATGTTGTCCTTGGGAGTGATTGAGGAATCCCACAGCTCTTGGAGTAGTCCGGTGGTACTGGTACGGAAACCTGGAAAGGTTCGTTTGTGTTTGGACTCACGTAGGGTAAACGCCGTGACTGTAACAGACGCCTATCCGCTACCTCAGATCGATGGTATCTTGAGCAGACTGCCGAAGGCGAAATTTATATCAAGTTTGGACTTGA
The DNA here is from genome assembly GCA_018831715.1 of Matsumurasca onukii. Taxonomy (NCBI): domain Eukaryota; kingdom Metazoa; phylum Arthropoda; class Insecta; order Hemiptera; family Cicadellidae; genus Matsumurasca; species Matsumurasca onukii. The sequence goes on along the minus strand of JAHHFQ010000045.1, from coordinate 2,864 downwards.
AGGATGCATTTTGGCAAATTGGCCTGGAGGAAAAATCGCGCCAGTACACTGCTTTCACGGTTCCCAACAGACCCCTTTATCAGTTTCGCAAAATGCCGTTTGGTCTATGTAACAGCCCACAGACCCTATGTCGACTCATGGACCTAGTTATCTCGCCTGAATTGAAAGATCGAGTTTTCGTGTACTTGGATGACTTGCTACTATTGTCCGAAGATTTCGATTCACATATATGCCTGTTGGCCGAAGTAGCGGACCGCATACGCAGGGCCGGACTAACCCTGAACATAGAAAAAGCAAGTTTTGCCTGACTGAAGTCAAATACTTGGGTTATGTTGTCGGCTATGGTACCTTAATGACCGATCCAGACAAGCTTTCTGCCATTACAGACTATCCACCACCAAAATCCGTGCGACAGGTCCGTCGGTTCCTGGGAATGGTAGGTTGGTATCGACGATTTATCCACGATTTTGCTTCCATCTCTACACCACTAACGGACCTATTAAAGAAGAACAAAACGTATACCTGGACCACCGAAGCTCAGCTCGCTTTCGACGAATTGAAAAACAAATTATTGTCGGCTCCCGTGCTTGCCAGTGCTGACTTCAACAAGCCTTTCATCATCCAGTGTGACGCTAGCCAGACGGGAATCGGAGGTCTTTTAGCTCAACTCGACGAAAACGGAGTTGAAAGACCGATTGCTTTTCCCAAAAGCTGAACAAGGCCCAGCGAAACTACAGTGTCACTGAATTGGAGTGTTATGCGGCTATTGTTGGTATAAAGAAATTCCGAGCATACGTCGAAGGTCATGCCTTCAAGGTTGTAACCGACCATGCAAGTTTGCAGTGGTTAATGCGGCAGAAAGATTTAACAGGACGCCTAGCCAGATGGTCGCTGAAACTACAAGGCTTTGATTTTGAAATCGAGCATCGGAAGGGCTCAGAAAACGTGGTTCCGGATGCCTTATCCAGAGTGAACACGGAAGACCTTAGTTCACTTGAACCCGTCGAAAACGCACTTGATCTCGACTCTCCACACTTTGATGATGTGGAGTACAAACAGCTAATACAGAGAGTGGTTGATCACCAAGAAAGGGTCCCAGACCTGCGTGTCGTAGACAAGTACCTCTACAAAAGGACCGAGTTGGCCACTGGAAGCGAAGATCAAGAGGCAGCTTCATGGAAACTTTGGGTTCCACAACATCTTACCGGTTCTGTTATAGACAATGCTCATACGCCCCCGAGTGCCGCACATGGAGGCATAGCAAAAACGTTGGAACGAATTCGTCGGAACTTCTACTGGCCATGCATGGTGCAACAAGTCCGTGACTTTATCCGGGAATGTCAGACATGCAAAGAAACGAAGCCACCAAATGCCATTTTGAGACCAGCTATGGGAGCTCAATCTAAATCCGATCGCCCATTCCAAAACTATACATCGATTTGCTTGGTCCGTACCCGCGAGCGAAGTGTGGGTCCGTTGGAATCTTCATCGTTTTGGACCACTTCACCAAATTTGTACTGGTGAAACCTGTGAAGCGTTTCACCACGGCCCCGATTGTTAACTACCTGCACGAACACGTGTTTAGCATTTTGAGTTCCCGAAACCATTGTGTCTGACAATGGAGTGCAGTTCAAGCTACCAGTTTAACGACTTTTGGGTAAGTACGAGTTCATCACACCTATACTGCACTTTATTCGCCACAGGCCAATGCGTCGGAACGAGTAAACCGGTCTATAATCTGCGCCATAAGAGCCTACCTGAAGGACGATCAACGAGCCTGGACGGAACACTTACCCGACATCACGGCGGCTCTGCGTGGTGCTTACCACCAATCCATAGGCATGTCGCCTTATTACACTCTATTCGGCCAACAAATGGTTACCCACGGAGGATCTTACGCGCTGCTACGTAAACTAAGCCAATTAAGCGACGGGGAGGATCAGCTGTCGCGTTCTGACCGTCTCAAAATCATCAGGGAACGAGCGAAGCGGTATGTGAATCAAGCGTACAGGGCCAACTGCCACACATATAACACCCGGAGCACAGCCGTTTCCTTCAAACCCGGTCAAGAGGTATGGGTACGTAATTTCACCCAAAGTGATAAATCGAAAACTACTGCGCCAAACTGGCTAGACAATTTATCGGAGCTCGAGTAGTCAGTAGGGAGGGAGGGCATTGTATAGATTGTCCGACCGCAGGGGACATGACCTCGGACTCTACCATGCGAAGGATGTGCGACGATAATTTACCTCATCATGCGTGTTTATATATTAATGCTGAAAAATTTTGAATTCGATATGCGATCGGTGGCGGTTTTTTGACGGGACTGCCCTTCAGCTGTCTGGTGGACCGTGGGCCTGGCCCAGCCACCTGCTTTGTAATGTGCAGTGGTCCCCCGCTCATTTTTCGTTGCTTCGCCCCGCATGGGAAACAGTGCGCAACATTGCCCATACACCGGTGCATGTGGTTTGACCATTAACAACCGGTCATAAATGCATACGTGAACGCGGTGAACACGTTTTACGTTGACGTTTGTCAACTGGTGGTGGCGATGAGAAAGAAAAAAATTGAAACAGCATGGTTTCAGTCGTTGTTTGAGGTTAAATCTGCTTATAGTATTTATAAATTTTGAGATTCGGTATTAATTTTGTAATATTTTGAATACGAACTGTGTGTTGTTAGAAAAAAGAATCACTTTAGTTTTCAATGGCATTGACCTATCCAAAACGTTATTTTAGTTTGTCTCAATCTTTAAATGGTTTTATTGAATAGCAAGACCCTGAGTTAACAAAATTTCAATTATTTGTGGATAAATGAATGAACAGGCTAAAAGGGCTTTAAAAATTTTGGGTGACATATTCATC
>JAHHFQ010000044.1:0-30649 GCA_018831715.1 Matsumurasca onukii | reverse complement strand
AAAGTTTTGAATTCACAAATATTTTAAAGTTTCATGAAATCAATTGTAACGAACAAGTGATATGTAGTTGTAAATCGATAGAAAAGGTCGATTGTTTCAAGTATTTGGGTGTAACATTAGATGAAAACTTAAGTTGGGATAAGCATATAAATTCTTTACATAACAAATTAAAATACAGCATAAGAAAATTTTACCATCTAAGAAACTTTTGTGAAGTTAGCTTACTAAGAACCCTTTATTATGCTTTGGTTCAGTCACGTCTTGAGTACGGCTTAGGCTGTTGGGGTGGCGCATATAGTTATTTAATAAACCGTTTAAGAACTACCCAAAACCATTTTATACGAATCATTTTAAGCAAAAATATAAGAGATAGCTCATTTCCATTATTTAAACAATTAAAAATTCTTCCCATCGAGCACCTTTTGTTTTCAAAGTTTTAAAACTATTTTTTCTGAGGAGTGGTAATATAGCCCCAATGAATTTTCTTATTTAACTCGAAGTATCAATAGAAAAAAAATTAAATTACCTAAGGTACAAAAAACAATTTTTAGAAAATCAAATCAGTATCTAGGACCCAAGTATTTTAATTTATTACCATATGAAATAAAAAATTGTAATAGTTTTAAAACATTTTCTGTTAAAGTTAAAAACTGGATTTTTCTTCAAGAAAATATTTGTTCATTAAATATAATTTTAAATTAATTTGTACTGTTAAGTTTAAGATGTTCATGTAAATTAATGTATTAAGCCGTATATATAAATAAATAAGTGCTGCAGAGAGCTCTTTTTAAGACAATTTCCATAACTGGACTGTATTTAAAATGAAATTTGCATGATCTTTTGTTTTTCTGGCCACATTACTAGGAAGAGTGGCCAGGTAATTCTCATTGTATAAATGTGTATAAAAGTAATTTTGAGAAATAAAATCATTTATTCATTTATTCATTTATTCATTCACTTTTGAAGCGTTGAAAAATAACCTCGGCAATAGTAAGACAAAAAAATAATAATGTACGCTAAATAATAAGTGTCTCAAGTGTTTACATTGCTCTTATGGGGTTAAATTCATGATGGCCACCAGGTACTACCCACACTTAAGTTTTTCAAAGATAGTATTGAATAACTTAGTATTATTGAACAATGGGTGGAATGAATAAAACTTAGTATATTCTAGGTAGTATTTAACTAGTTTTAGCAAATTCTCAAATTCATTATGAATAAGAATGTGCTATTTTTAGGTAATAAAATAAGTCTTTCGATAATACTACGATCTTTCTGTGATAAGCTAGTATATTCTACCCTTAGAATATACTAGCCTTGTCAAAGCCTAGTAAATACTACCTTTTCTTTTTTAGCACTTTTCAAAGATTGCCACTTGATGTTTGAAATACCTTTCTTGAAATTTAATGTTTTTACAGATGGATTATAATTATTTATAGGTATTATTATTATTAAATAAGGGAAATCAGCAAAAATTACTTGGTTTCACCCTGTATAGTAAAACATTTTTAATTTACCATGTCATACTTATAACAAACATACATTAATAATTTCTTCACTTTATATTATCTATCAAAGATTAAAGATAACCAACATATTTGGTCTTTGTTTAGATGAAAATCAGCTGTTATCAGAATAAATTATTGGGTGGAATGAATAAAACTAGTATATTCTAGGTAGTATTTACTAACTAGTTTTAGCAAATTCTCAAATCCGTATGAATAAGAATGTGCTAATACTAGCTAGTAAATACTAAGGGTCTTTCGATAATACTAGGATCTTTCTGTGATAAGCTAGTATATTCTACCCTTAGAATATACTAGCCTTGTCAAAGCCTAGTAAATACTACCTTTTCTTTTTAGCACTTTTCAAAGATTGCCACTTGATGTTTGATATAACTTTATTGAAATTTGAATGTTTTTACAAATGGGTTATAATTATTTATAGGTATCAGCAGCGTGTCCAGTATACAGGAATTCCAGGAAAACCGGAATTATCTTGGAATTAGTCCCTAGCTTAAGCCAAAATTTTGCAAAGGAATCGCGAAAGTCACAGACGAGTCTAGATACCGTTGCGAACTGTATCAAAGTTGTAATTTTTGTCCTGAAGCTAGCAGAGAATCAAGAAATGATCATTGAGCGATGTTAGCGAAAGTCACAATTTAAGGTAAGCAAGCTAGAAAAGTCAGATTTTTGAAAAAAATAGCCAAAATGGGTCGGAGTAACTATGAGCGGAAATCAGCAAAATTTACTTGGTTGTCACCCTGTATAGTAAATCATTTTAATTTACCATGTCATAATTATAACAAATAGACATTAATAATTTCATCACTTTATATCACTTTTGCCATGGAGAAAGCCCATATCCAGAATCTCCTAATAAAAAAAGCTCCATCGTAAAAAGACATTTTGTTCTTTACAGCGCTTCTTCTCCATATTCTGGCATCATGAACACTACCTGGCCACTTTCGGCTGATGCGGCAATTTTTTCCACAAGTTACTTGAACATTTACGCTAGGATAACCTTTTCTGTTTACATCTTCATCACCGAAAACTGAAGGCTTTTTGATCTCAACATGGATACAGTCAAGAGCTCCAACCACAGTAGGCAACTGGAAACGATTTTGCCAAGCGAGTGCCGACTCATTATTTCATCCAAAGTTGATGGGAATTTTGATCATTTGTCAACTGTTTCTAATATTTTGTTCATAACATAGTGCGTGGTTTTATATACGGTGCTCTGATGGACACGTATATCATTAGCAATTCTAGATTGAAAACCTGAAATAAATCTTAAATATCAATTTTCTTTAGCATTTAGCTAAGTGCAGTAGTGGTTACATATTCTCTCGCGCAAACAGGAGAAGTTGAGGTAAGGCAGTTGAACTGTCGCAAATAAGAAACTAGTAGCCACACAGTAAACAGTGTGTACACTAAAACATAAATAAATACGAGACTAAACGTACTTGCACTTACACAAAAATTGTTTTACAGATATGTCCTAACCTCTAAAACCACTTGGTACAGTCACCTTTGACAGACAGTGTTTATGTTAGGTCTACTTTTTAAATGGTTCTATACAGTAATTCTCTTCGTAATTAGGCAAAAACTCAGATGTCAAAAAATCTATGTTTTCATCTTCGAACCTAAGTAACTGCTTACAGTTACGTATTTCTCTGCGTTCTTGATATGTCTTTCTTTCACGGACTTGCATAAACATCGCCATTTTAGCAATAATATAAACTTAAGCCAGCTGTACCCCTACCTAGCAAATTATTAAGAATATACTACCCCTGGTTAGTAAAAACTTACCTTTATTCATGAAAAGGTTAGAATATTCTAGGATCACGAATGATTAGAATATTCTAACATAGTAGTATAAGTAAACTTTTTAATCATTCAAAACCTAGAATATTCTTGACATTTCCTTAGTTTAAGCAAATACTAGTTTTATTCATTCCACCCATTGTTGTAACTTGACAATGTCAACTGTTTTTTTTCTCAAAGCTATGTATACAAATGTATTTGTGACAATAAATAACTTGCTACTGATGATTAAAGTTTGAAGAGTTATTCATTATACAAGATCATCCTACACAAATATTTCTAACCAGGATTGAGAGCGAGTTCCGAGGTGCACCACTGCACTCTATATAGGAATGTATGGGCTAGCTTTGATGGTCTTAACTACACTTATTCAAAACCCGTTAATCGAAAATTTGCCTAATCCATACATTTGGGAGAAAAAAAAATCTATTAAATTGTTGAGTTAGTTAAAATAAATAAAACTGGGTTTTCAAGTTAAGTCATACTATAACATGTTAATAACAAACCAGCTCACAATCCGCGCACCCCATAGGTATGTCATCAAAAGGTTTGAACTAAACACACTGACAGTATGGACGCGGTGAGTCATCATTTGATTTTGAATGGATGACTGTACTACAGTGCCAGGCCTAAGCAAGGTTGGGGAATGAAAGGTCAGTGTCCTGCTATTCTGAGAGTAGGCCTTACTGCCACAGCCATCAGTGCTGCCGTCATATTTGCGTGCGTTAATTCTGCACTGTTATTGCAGAGTATGTACTACAGGACATGTATACATTATTTCTTACATTTAAATAAAATACTACCGGCTCAAAGTCTACATATGATTATGAGGTCAATATATAATAAATGCACCAATAAATGCTAAAAATCTGTTAAATCTGAATTGTTGCTAATCCGAACTGGGTCCGTTCCCCATTAGTTCAGATTAGCAGGACTCTAAAAGTATAACCAATGGCTAGCAAGCCTTGGTGAAAAGGTATCATCATTGAAGATGTTGAGATTATTCCCGCTTTCACTTTTTGCTTAGGAGCAAAACAAAATCTGTTTTTAGTAGATTCGACTCTGACTGGGTCCACATCCACACCTGAAGAGATCCAGTAGATGGAAACAGCAGAGTACAGTGTATATTGCTTTCATGTAGTTCATGATCTTGACACTTGCATTACTGGTTGTCCTTGAACACATACTATCACCAGGGCATCAAGTTGGTTCAAACCATTTTTAATAGTTGATACAAACTATCTGCTAGTCTGCAAACTGTTTCGATCTATTGGATCTCTTCAGGCCTCAGATGAGTCTACAATAGCAACAGATTTGGTTTTGTATGAAACAACTCAACATCTTCTATTAAAATATATTTCTTTACTGGGTTTACTCTTAATCTAATTTGTTTGTGGTTTTCTTTGACTGGGACTCTGGTGATCCTGTAATCCAGCTTCATGGAGGTCAGGTTTTGAGGATGATATAGGTCTAAAGCTGCTCAGATAGTCTTAGTGATCATCTGATGATACCCACATCAACTCCCACCATCGTTTAGACATATCAGACCATCACCTGCGTGGTTCAGAAGTCACGTTAAGCCAGTGGTCCTTTTATTTCCATTGGTCATTGGGCCTAATTAATGACCCATTCTAAGGAAGAGTCGGCCTTAGTTTGTAACAAGACTAAACCTCATAACTCATTACTACCACTCACCACACTCATCCTTCACCACATATTTGCCTTAAAATACTCTCATTAGAGTGGTCGGCATCTCAAATAGTGATTAAGTGATTAAGCTTTAATAAAACAAATCCCATTCAAATGACAAATGAAGGTATAATTACATATACATGTGGGATATTGGTTACTACCTTTAAAGTCAAAGTAAAGTCTTCAGGTGTATAAAGTTCTGATATTTCTTCCAGATTACACTTGGCACACAAGGTGAAAAACTGAAACGAAAAAATCATTCATTTACTCATGGCCAAATATATACTGTCTTTGCTAATGAATAGATTTTGTCCATTGTAGTGCAATTAGTAAAATCTTAACCAGTGTATTACAACGGTTTGCTGTGGTCATACCAACAACACCCATCAGTGATTAAAACTGAATTAAAACTAACTACAGTTGAAGCGTATTAGTTGGACTATTTGTGGTCAAAGGCGGTCAAACTATTTAAATGTTGAATTATCATTAATAAATAGGATTTCATGAACATCTTCCACATGCACTGTTCCATATCCCTCACGCCTGCACTATCAGTACAGGTAGGCCTGTTTTAAGCAGCATCATATGCGTTGGCGGTTGGCTGTAGTGTTGACAAAACTTGTGTTAATTGGGATGCATATAAATCCATGTGCGTCTATTGCTAAGGTAATAAGTCTACTTATGAAGATTAAGTGACTCATTTATTTATACAAAATAATGTTTTACTCACCACCATGTTGGACTGACAAAACAGGATGTTAATCTAACCTATAAAATAAAACATAATTATATCATTATAACTTGAAAGAGATATTTTACACCTTTAGCTTATGCTTCACTAGCGAAACCTTGAACAAAACCACAGTGAATTATAGAAATTAGGTTGATAGAGGAGACATACCACAAGAAAAGTAAAACCACTCTGCTGCCAGTACAAAGAGGTCGGTTGAGGCAGCCGCTAGTCAGTACATTCCATATCACGCGGTAACTGCGCGGACATCTCTCAGCTGGAGTGCTTCGATGAAAGTTAAGGCAATGAACGGCACCCAAAGGTTAGCAGACAAGTATTATTAGTATTATTTTTTTTAAAGCAAGTTGTCGTTATTTTTTCTACACTATTTAAGTATATATTTGAGAGTTAATTTAATTTTAAAAGAAACAACACAACATCTAGTAGGCTTATAATTTGTTTAAACAGTTATCAATTTTTCACGGTATCATTATATGGTAAACTTGTTTTCAATTTTAAATAACAGCGGTTCAATATTAGTGTATCTATTTCCAGTTATTTTTTCACACATTTAACCCATTCTAATTAAGCAAATTTTCTTTTTATTTGTTCACATAGCATAATAACCAAAATTATAAGCATTATTTTTTAAGTAATTTTATATGTCTAATTGCTATACTCGTTTTTATGTATACTTTGGTCGCAAATATAAAATTCTCTTTTAACTTAATTATCAGTATGCCTTCTATTTACCTCTTCTTCTAATTTACCTTCTAAATTATATAATATGTAAATCGATGTTCTGGCTTAGTGACTTTCCTGTTTATTATAGTTTATTATAATATATCGGCTCAAGTAAAACTGTTCTTTATTATAAATAAATGCCTACATGTTCGTTTAGTTATAATCATTCAATATTGTCATAGGGTTAATATTCACGTTTTATCTCTAATTTATATTTCTACTTTAATATTTCATCTAATGATGTTACAGTAACAAATATGTTTTCTTGCACAACTGTATATAGAATTTTTATTTAGTTAATGGAAAAGGAAAAAAAAAGAACAAATTGTGGGCTTTTCTCTAATTTAAAATTAATTTATATAATCATTAACTAGAACAAAATTAACACTTCTTTGTCACGGACAGCAGTTATGATTTTTCCTTTTTTTCTTTCTTCTTACCGCACTGCACTCTAAGCTCAAACAATTGAATGGCAAACTACGTAGTCTCACATGCAAACACCGGGCGGGCGGGATGAACGGGTCGCGTGATGGATCGGAACGAAGATGAAGTGGAGGGAGGCAGGCGCGTTGACTGCCTTGAATTAAGCGATATAAACTCTTTTTTTAATTTCTTAAGTGTATGTGGTGATGGTGGTTTAAAAATTGTTCATAGTAACATTCGAAGTTATATGAAAAACTTTGACGATCTCTTAGTGTATTTAAACGAGATGCCTCAACTAGATATTATTGTTCTGACTGAGTGTTGGCTTCCTGAGTGTGGAGGGAGGGTCGGGGACCTCGAGGGTTTTGACCTTGTGTCTACTGTTAACTGGCGCAATCGCAACGATGGCGTTATTGTTTACTTTAACAAAAGATTAAATGCTACAGCCGAGCAACTCACGCTAGGGGATGTTTTTGGTATTAAGCTTAAGTTTTCGCTTAATGGTATTTCCTTTATAATGTCTGCACTCTACCGTACATTTGATAGCGATATTTTGCTTTTTTTAGATGAGTTAGAAAGGTATTACGGCAGGATTAACAGAGTTGATTCTCATGTCTGGCTCGGAGACCTGAACATTAACACTTGTCAGGAAAGTGCGATTACTGACAGATATCTCAATTGCTTGGAGGGGGCCGGTTTTGTGCAATGTATTGACAAACCCACTCGTGTGACTGACAACAGTGCTACGTGTCTGGATCATATCTTTATACGTTACAATCACATGGATAGAGTTCAAGCTGGTGTGCTCCATACACGTACTACTGACCACTACAGTACTGCACTTACAGTTACCTTTCCAAATACAACTACTGACCCACAGGGAAATATGAATACTTCAAATGCTTCGGCTAACACTTATTTGGACTATGCATTACTGACACGAAATCTACAGGACTTAGACTGGGATACACTAGCAAACATTAATGATGTTAACACAGCTTTCTGCGACTTTAACAAGATGGTTACGGATGCAGTTAGTATGTCTATTTAAGTTCCCTCTCGACCAGATTAAAAAACTAAAACCCTGGATTACATTAGATTTGATTAAAATGATTAGAAAAAGAGACAAACTAAGTAAAAAGTCAACAGGCAGCCTTTCAACATAATTTTAAAGCAAAACTATCAAGCTTATAGACGTACCTTAAGTGTAGAGTTAAAAAATGCAAAACGCCTATATTACAGAAATAAACTACACCAACACGGAAACAATCCTAAACTTTTTGGGGTGTAATTAACGAATGGTTGGAGTTCGCCATACAAAGGAAAGCTTTCCATTGAATAAATATCGACCAGATGTAATTAATATCTCCGATGTACTATGCAAGGAAATTGCTGATGAGTTTAATTTATATTTTTCAAATGTGGGTCAAAATTTAGCTAGATCCGTTCCCGCGCAAACAATACCACTATCAATGATACAGATTACGCACTTGACTGTGTACTCAACTTGCACACTATCTCTGAACTTGACGTCGTACGACACATTACTGCGTGGTGGGTCTGCGCCGGCTGTGATAATGTACCTGCTAGTGTCATCAAACATTTACATTTTTTCTAAACCACTTCTCCATTTAACTTGAGCATTTCAACCGGTATTTTCCCAGATATTCATAAAATAGCGAAAGTGTTTCCTCTCAAAGCTAATGACTACACCGATAAGAATAATTTCAGACCCATCTCCTTATTAAGCGTGTTCTCTAAGGTCCTTGAGAGGGTAATCAAAGAACAATTAGTTGCTTATTTGCATGCCAATAGAATATTAACAGAATGTCAGTATGGGTTTAGAGATGATAAAAGTGTAACAGATGCTCTTTTTAATGTAAACAAAGAAATTCACGATGCTGTTTCTGTAAACGATAAAATTATGTTAGTTTTTTTGGATTTAAAAAAAGCCTTTGATAGTATTGACAGGAACAAATTACTCGTTAAATTAAAAGCAATTGGGGTACGAGGGAACGCTTTAGCCTGGTTCTCGAGCTATCTCGATGGCAGGCGTCAATACGTTTCCATATGTGGAGAGAATAGCGATCTTCTTCCGGTTGATTACGGTGTCGTCCAAGGTAGTACTCTTGGGCCAATTCTATTTCTAGTCTACATTAATAATATTTCAAAACTGGCGTTGAGAAGTAAATTATTTCTTTTTGCCGACGACACTTTAATCCTTCTCAGGGGAAATACTTGGAATCAGGCACGGCAAGACGCTTTGCATGATTTAATGCTTTTAAAAAAATGGTTCGACCAAAATATTCTTTCTCTTAATGTTTCCAAAACTAAATTCTTGCCAATTTCCTTGCGACCGTGTGTTGATTATAACTTAAACAATATAATTATCCACAGTTGTGACAATTATAATAACCTGAATTGCTCGTGTGAAGCGATTGAGAGGGTATCTTCATACAAGTATCTTGGTGTCATCTTTGATAGCCGTCTTAATTGGTCAATTCACATAGAAGCACTCAAAAACGTCTTCGTAAGTATATTTTGCCTTCAAAATTTACGTGATATTTTAGAAGAAAATGAAATTAAATTAGCATACTATGCTTACGTCCAATCTTTACTTTGCTACGAATCATTTTGTGGGGGCTCTTTTAACTGTTATATCCAGCCACTTAGCGTGGTTCAAAAGTCTATTTTAAAGATTGTTGGAGGTGCAGAAGATATCCTTCTGACACCCTTTTTCTGAAACTGGTATATTTAGTATTCGCCATTTATATGTCAAAGTCTTCTAGTCCATATTTTCAGAAACTCTCATGAGATTCTAGCACCTTTATCTCATACCTACAATACTAGATACTCTCGACACATAGGCATCAGTTCAATGTCTCTTGTGAAATCGCATTTGGCTACAAATTCCTTCTATGTTTGCAACGTAATTTATAAGAACTTGTGCAAAGACTCAAATCAGCGCTTTTTCGACTCTATGTCCCTTGCCATATTCAAACACAGGATTTCGGTTTGGCTGTTAGACCTCAGTGTATCAGATGTGGAAAGACTTATCACAGCCGAGTACAGACGCAACAACATGACATAACACGAACATTTGCCCTCTCTGACACACCGGCCTCCTACACTACAGACACACACACTACACCATCTAGTAAACTGCACTGCCCCTCCCCCCTCCTTCTCCACTCGGGTCGCCACCTCAAGCTTAACTCAATCTCTTCGGATATTCAAGCAGTATTTGCAGTATTCACAAGTATCAGGCAAAGCATTAACCATAGCGTTCACTTTTTGTTTTATGGAGATTTTGTTTTTTTTATAGTTTATAAATTAACTACAATAGCTTCACCACCACCACTGACATTTAAGGTCCTAACTTAAATAAATGAATAATTTCTAAATTTCTAACTCAACAGTTCTAAATTGTATTATTTTCTTTTAGCAGCAAACCCGTTACTACGCACAGCTTTAGCCTATGTAAGCCGTTTCCTAAATTTGTTTTTTTTTCCTGGAAATGTATAATTATGTAAATTAGTTTAATAACCAAAATTTTAAATAAGCCATGAGTGATTGTTATGTTTAACCTTATATATTGTTTCTTTATCCTTTTGTTATACTTTAGTTTAAATATAAGTTCCTTATTATTTGTGAACTGTTTCATGTTTGTAAAATAATTGTATTTATTGGAAATAAATTGATTTTGACTTGACTTGACTTTGACTTGAACTTTAAATATCGTTGATGACTTTTCAGTTTGTATGGTTTATTTAACTCTTAACTTATGAAACAACAATTTAATCTTGAAGTATTTAAGCGAATATTAGATTGTTATAGAAGAAATTTGAAATTAAGTAAAATGACATTTTATTTTTGCCAAGCAATTTGGTCATTTTCTACTATAGCCCAAGAAACATTATACAGTTAAGCCAAGCTACGGCAGAGGAGCTTGAAATCTGCGAATTCAAAACAGGGCTAGTCAAGATCTTTCACAGATTTGCAGCCATAAAACGAACATGGACTTCACCAAATGGAGAAAAGCAAATGGAAAGATAAGAGAAATTTTTCAAAGATTTCCTGAATGATCATCCAGAGATTGAAGAAGCAGTACAGTGTGAAACCAAAGAACCAATTAAAAATGAAATAGTAAAGGATTAAAGGTAAACACTCTTTCCCGCTCTTAATCTAGAGCTGTTCAAACAATTAACTGGTGTAGTAAGCGTAACAAATTTTAGTCTGGCTGCAGAGTAACCGTTTTACCCCATTACTGAGTACTTTGAAGTTTACGAGACCATACTTGAAAGTCTAGGCCCACGACCATGCTGCTGCAATCGTGTGAATACTGTAGATTGTTTTTTAGTTATGGGACATGGCCAAACCTGTTGCATCAGCAGTAAAGATAAGGGTAATTAATCAACTAAGAAGGTGTTAAGTATACTTTAATTTGAGACACCAACCACTCTAAGAGAGTATTTCAAAGCCAGCTAAACATTCTGTAGAGGTCGAACCAAGCAGGAGAAGGACAAAGCAAGGTCGTTTTGAAGGATGCAAATTTTAGCCCTTTACATTTGCACAATTTAGACATCGGGTAGACAGATTGGATGTGAAAAGCACTGTTCAGCAAGGGAGAAAGGAGCACACTGAATAGAGTCTGTCAATCCTGGGTAGTTGAATGAGTGTTGTGAATGTTAGAAGTAATAGTATGTTCAATTATTATGTTTTGTTATTGTTTACATTCAGTCTTAAAATAAATTACTTTTTTGAGTCTTGAAGAAATACACTTTTACTTATTAACATGGTGTCAGAAGATTAAAATGAGCGGACTACCATTGCCGAGTCCTCTGGATTTATCCGACAAAAGAAATGCAAATGAAAAATGGGCTTTATTTAAGATACAATGGAAAGACTATGTCACCTTAGCAGAAGTGTAGCAGCACTCTCAAGGCAGGTAAACTATCAGATAAAAACGTTCAGAAAGCACTGTTTCAATCTTTGATAGGAAAAGAAGGTGTTCAGCTAATATGCAAACTTTGTAGTGATGATGCTAATGTTGATGAAATTATTCAAAGGCTAGATGGCTATTTTAGGAATCTAAAACATAACTTTTGGCGTTATTTATTCAATAGCAAAACAGTCCCCAAATGAATGCTGCCAAGACTATATAAATAGATTACATGAGATGATTGGCAAATGTCAGTATGATTCCTTAGCAAATTTGTCTAAACTAAAAATTGAAGAAAACCTAATTTGCGATCGTTTGGTGGCCGGGTTATTCCATTCAAACTTGCGAAAAACGCTTCTGTCTACAAAAGGATTAACTTTAACCAAAGCTACGGAAATGTGTCTTGCAGATGAACAGGCAGGAAACATTGCAAAAAGTATTGATGAAGCACATGACAATCCTTCCCAAGCATGCGAGAAGGATGTGTCTGCGTTCAAAGTTAAAGCGCATGAAAATATGATTGAATGTAAGTACTGTGGTGGAAAACATGATCGGGGAGCAAAGAATTGTCCAGCATTCGGAAAATTCTGTAACTTGTGCAAAAGAAGGAATCATTTTTCCAAAGTTTGTCTGCAAAAAAAGGAGAGAATCAAAGAAGTAGAAAATAGTAGTACACATGATAATGAAGATGAATCACATTCAAATGATGAAGGGGAAATCTACAACTTAAATGATGATGTACCTAAAAAACAGCTCTTTGTGAACATGAAAATTTCTCTAAAAGGCTTGAAAACTTTGAAATGTCAGTTAGACAGTGGCATAACTTACAGCGTCATAGGTCATACAACGTTGAAGAATGTTCTAGGATGTGAAAACCAAAGACTTGATGTTAGTCATCAGAAACTTACCTATTATGGGGAGATTCACAGAAGTCATTAGGAAAAATATCGTTACAATAAAGATCTGGAAGAAGATGAGTGATTGAAACCAACAAAATACTCTCATCGAGCAGGATTGCCTGAGGTTAGAATTGATAGCAGTTGATGAAGGTGTATTTCAGATGAGGAAGTATGAAAAAAATGATGTATTTTCATCTTTTCCTAACATAGGAAAAGCTTAGGATGTTTTAGCGGATCGTATGATTTTAAGCTAGACAAGGCAATAAGTCCAGTAGTAGTACCACCCAGGAGATACCCTTTAGTTTTGCGGGAGGAAATAAAAAACTGAAATCGAACGTCTAGTAGAGCTCAAGGTAATTGAAAAGGTTACGAGCCTTCTGAATGGGTAAGCTATGGTAGTTGTGAAGAAGCCAAACAAGTTGAGAATTTGTATCGATCCTCATCAACTTAACAAAGCTATTCAGCTCACACAAGTTCCCACAATAGAAGAGTTAACACCTCAACTAAAAAACAAAGATTTTCAGTACTTTGGACTTAAAGGATGGATTTTGGCAAATCAGATTGGCAGAAGATGCAAGTAAACTTACAACATTTTGGACGCCGTTTGGAAGATACCGTTGGTTGAGACTTCCGTTTGGTGTAAAATCACCCAGAAGAATTTCAAAGAAGAATTCATGAAGAGTTTGAAGGGCTTAGGGCATGTTCGTTATAGCTGATGATGTAATTGTCTATGGCAGTGGTGATACTGAAGAAGAAGCTATGATTGATCACAACAAAACCTTTACAGTTTACTTCAAAGAGCTCAAGATAGAAATATTAAAATCAATGTTAGTAAATGCAAAATTGCTATGCATGAAGTGAAGTATATGGGTCATGTAATAAGTAAAGATGGTCTAAAAGTAGATCCTGCAAAGATTCAAGCAATAACTGAAATGAAACAGCCTAAAACAAAGAAGAAGTTCAAAGATTTTTGGGATTCATAAATTATTTGGAAAGTTTATTCAAAACTCTCGGAAGAATCACCTTTTGAGATTTGCTAAAATCTACAGAATGGGCATGGGAAAAGCTTCATACACAAAGATTCAGATGCTTGTCAACATGGTCACATCAGCACCAACATTACAATACTTTGATGTGGACAGACCTGTCACTTTACAGTGTGATGCTAGCCAATTCGGATTAGGTGCTTCACTTATGCAAAATGCTCAACCCGTTGCTTATATATCAAGGACTTTGAGTAATAGTGAAACTGCATATGCACAGATAGAAAAAGAGTGTTTGGCGGTTTGTTTGCTTTTGAAAGATTTGAACAGTATTTGTTTGGAAAAACAGATATAACTGTTGAGACCCACAAACCTCTCGAAACTATTTTCAAAAACCTTTAACTAGCGCGCAAAGAGGCTTCAGCGTATGATTCTGCGGCTGCAGGTTTTCGTTTGACATTATTTATCGTCCAGGAAAAACCATGCAGATTTTCTGTCGAGCACCTACAGATCTTGACAAACATAGAGATGACAACGATGTTACCATTTATGAAGCAAAGAGCGAAATATAAGAAGAGAACTAGAATTATGCAAGTCTCTAGAACCCGTTAACCTGACAGATGAGCGTCTAAAAGAGGTGAAACAGTACACAGCTGATGACCCAGTTCTCCAGTCACTCTCAAGAGTCATACAATGTGGATGGCCAGATAAAAAACTCACTTAACAGGAGGTACGAGAATTTTGGCCCTATAGAGATGAACTTGGATATGAGGGCGGTGTAATACTGAAAAGTGGCGTATTGTTATCCCAAAACATGATCAACAATATAATACAAGCGGGTTCATTCTACACACACAAAGGTGCTGATTCGGTATTATGCGGAGAGCTAAAATGTTTTCTTTTGGCCTGGAATGGCTAATGAGATTAATTGAACAGTGTAAGGTGTGCAAGAAATATGCGTCAAACCAACAAAGAGAGCCATTAATACTGCATGAGACTCCAACAAGACCTTGTAGCGCATTGCCATTGATTTTCATAAAGAATCATCCTCACACTATTTGATTGTTAGTGATTATTATTCTTCATTTCAGTGTTAAAAACTACTTCCTGCACCTACAAGCGCTTATTAATTTCTGCAAACAATTATTTGCCAGATATGGAATTCAGTAGCGGTTGATAGTGGTTCACAATTAGTATCTTCCTTGTGTTATTATTAATTGTTTTAACTCTATGTTTATATTTGAATTATTTCATATGTTTTGGGATGTCAACAATGTTTATTACTGTTAGTATAAGAGTTAGTTAAGGGCCATTAAATGTTGTTCATACAAACTATTCAAATATTTCTACTTAATACATGGTGGCAAGGTGTTTTGACTATTTATAACTTCATTTTTTGCTACTCTATTCAATGCAAGCCTTTCAAATTACAACTCCTGATCAATTCAGTTTTAAAGGAAAAGATTGGCCTAGATGGAAAACAAGATTTATGCGTTTTTACCAAGCCTCTGGCCTAGTGAAGGAAGACGAATCTGCTCAAATCAATACCCTAATATATATCATGGGAGACAAAGCAGAGAGTATATTTGAGTCTTTTTCCCTAACTTCAGTTGAAGGTAAGAGTTTCAAAACTGTCTTTAAAAAGTTTGATACTTATTTTGCACCAGCTAAGAATGTAATCTATGAGAGATACATGTTTCATACTCGGAACCAACTAGTCGAGAAGATGTAGAACAGTTCATAAATGACTTACCGCGAAAAGGCAAGTAGATGTGATTTTCCTGCTGCATATAAGGATGAAGCTATACGTGATCAGATAGTAGTGGGAATAAGAGATAGAGCATTGTCTGAAAAATTACAAATGAATGCTGATTTGGATCTAAACAAAGCAACTGATTGTGTCAGACAAAGCGGAACCGTCAAAAAATCAACAATCAAAATGATACCAGACTCTAGTCTTGCTGCTGACAAAGTGTCAACAAAACCACAACAAAATAGAGCAATGTACAAAGATACAATGCAAGGTTCGAAACAAAGGGACTCAGAAGTCCAAAACTGTCAGTGGTGTGGTAACTTTGAACAGCATATCAGACCTAAGTGCCGGCTAGAAGTGCCTTGTCTGTTGTGCATAAAAGGACATTTAAGCTAAATGTTGTCGGTCAAGAAAAGTCAGAGAAGTTACTTCTGAAATGAATGTCGAACAAGTGGTTGAGGATAAATTTGTTTGTTCTATAGATCCCCAAGAGGCAAAATGCAACAAAGCTAAATGGGTAACTAATATTGAAATAAATGGAACACTCCTTCAAGCCAAAATAGACACAGGAGCTGATGTTTGTATTTTGCCACTAACAATCTATAAATCCAGTTTTCATCAACTAAGCTGAAACTCGCCAACAAAACACTAATTGGGCCTAATGGCTCTGTACTAAAACAGTCAATTACTTGAAGGAATTGTGAAAGCTAAAAACTTATCTTGTACTGCACAATTTTATGTAATCTGTGGGGAAGAGCCGTATTCTGAACAACGAAACAAGTGAGCGTTTGGTCTGGTATTTTAAAAGTCTGGGATCTTTTGATCCTTATTCAATGTTTAAGCTGTTTAGTGGTATAGGAAAACAGAAACGCCCTATAACATACAATTAAAGCCTGCTCAGCCCTTTTCACTACAAGCTCAAGGAGAGTCCCTTTGCCTCTCAGAGAAGCAGTTAAAAAACGAACTTGATGATATGGTTGATAGAGGTGTTATTGTAAAAGTAGAAACACCTACAGACTGGTGTTCACCTCTTGTTGTGGTACCTAAAGGATACATCTATAAGACTATGTGTTGACTTTACCAAACTTAATGAGAGTGAAGCGAGACTTGTTTCCTGTCCCCTCTGTTGATTACACTCTGGAACAGCTGGATGGAGCCAAAATATTCTCTAAACTGGATGCCAACTCTGGATACTGGCAAATACCTATTTCTGAAGAATCGTCTTATCTAACTCGTTCATCACACCCATGTATGCGGTTTCGATTTGACTTCCGTTTGGAATTTCAACTGGTTCTGAAGTTTTCCAACGTCAAATGTCTCAAACTCTAGAAGGTCTTGAGGGTGTAGTTTGTCATTTTGATGACATTACTATCTTTGGAAAAGGCGTAAAGATCATGATATAAATCTACACAAGGTCCTTACTGGACTTCAACAAAAGGATGGACACTTAACAAATCTAAATGTGAATTCAGGTGTGAAAGCATCAACCTACTAGGTCATCTGGTGACCAGAGATGGAATAAGACCAGATCCTTCTGCGTGGAAGCAATTAAACAGCTAAAGCCCCTAATGATGTGAAAGAACTAAGAAGAATACCGAATGGTTAACTACACAGCCAAGTTCATTCAAATTTATCAACAATTGCTCACCGTTAAATATTCTCCTGCAAGAAAATATTCAGTTTGTATGGGGTCAAAATCAAGATGAAGCTCTAGCATTAAGTCATTGCTGGTTTCTGAACCATGCCTAGCTCTATATAGTACAACTAAAAAACATTCCTATCAGCTGACTCGTCATCATTATGGACTTCGAACAGCTTTACTACAGCTTCAAGAAGATGGAACTAAGCGACCAGTAGCGTGTATGCATCAAGAAGTCTTACTTCGGCTGAGCAAAGTGGGCTCAAATTGAAAAGGAAGCCCTAGCTATTGCATGGGGTTGTGAACGGTTGAACAATATGTTTCTGGCATTTTTCTGCACATTGAAACAGACCATAAACCATTGCTATCCATTTTCAAAGTAAGGAATTAGATTCCATAACTCCCAGATTACAGAGAATACGACTCAGATTAATGAGATACACATATGACATAAGTTACACCAGGCAAAGAACTGGTAGTTGCAGACACTTTATCTCGCAGCACATAATACAAATGAACAATGGGATCTTACTGAAGAAATACTTGCTTACATTCAAAGTATTGAGTCAAATCTGCCATTCACCGATGGAAAGCTAAAACAAATCCTCAAGAAAAACACAAAGGATGAAGCACTAAAACATATAACTCGTTACTGTCTTGAGAGCTGGCCTGAAAAATCTAAACTTCCTGAAGAAGTTCTACCTTTCTGGTATCAAAGACATGATATAAGCAACCAAAATGGGATACTACTTTTAGGCAATCGCATCATTGTACCTAGAAGTATGAGACCAGAGATTGATAGAATCCATGATGATCACCAAGGTATTACTAAATGTAGAGCATTTGCCATCCAAAGAGTATGGTGGCCTCGTCTTTCTCAACAAATCAAAGAACTTGTGGAAGGTTGCAGAGCTTGTGCACAAACCAGACCAAATCAAGCAACCTTTAATTCCTACTTCTTTCCCAGAGCAGCCCATGGCAATTGTTGGAGCCGATTTATTAAAATGTAAGGGATACTGGTATCTAATTGTTTCTGACTACTACTCAGATTTATAGAAGTTGCTAGATTGGGTGATCTAAAATGAGCACTATTGTAACACATACAAAATGTTTCTTTGCACGTCATGGTGTTCCTGAAACTGTGAGGGCTGACTGTGGATCTCAGTTTGACTGTTTCCAATTTAAACAGTTTGGCCAAGAGTATGGGTTTAAAACTAGTTACGTCAAGTCCCAAACACTAAAGTAATGGATTTATCGAAGCTCAAGTAAAAACTTCAAGTATCATCTTCAAAGAGTGATGATGTACATAAAATGCTTTTGACATTGAGACTCCCTTAGAAAGCGGAAAGAGTCAGCAGAACTCTTATTCGAGCAGAAAATTACCACACATATACCTACCATGCGGGATCAACTGAAGCCATATCTAGTAGCGAAGAGAGCCTGAGAAGAAAAGAAAATATGAGAATACAAAGACAAAAGTCAAACTTTGACAGAATGCATGGAGCCAGAACTACCTGAACTTAGCCCTGGAACTTCTGTGTTCATCAAAGACAGAAATCAAGAAGGGACGGTGGTAAGAAGACATGAAGCTCCTCGATCCTACATCGTACAGGCAGGAGACTCTTCTCAGATGACAAAGTGCGGTACAGCCTTAGAGAGAGAATGTTGAACCCTTATAGAAAATGATCCAGGACCAAATGTTGAAATTCTGAGAGATCACTAAATTGAACCAAAGCCTGTCATTCAATCTATAAGAGGGAGGATGTGTTATTATTAATTGTTTTAACTCTATGTTTATATTTGAATTATTTTATGTTTTGGGATGTCAACAATGTTTATTACTGTTAGTATAAGAGTTAGTTAAGGCCACATTAAATGTTGTTCATACAAACTATTCAAATATTTCTACTTAATATTACATCCTTTTTCAAGCATTCATAAAATGAATGGAGTTTTAAGATTGTGTCATCGTCACCATACCACCACAGGAATGGAAAGGCTGAATCAGCTGTCAAGATTTTAAGTCCTTATTGAAGAAATCAAAAGAAGATGGAACAGACTTACATAAAGCTCTGCTTGAACTTAGGAACACTCCACTCAGCGTACATAGGATACATACAGCCCTGCCTAGTTGATGATGAGTAGAAGAACTTCGATGTTCTATTCCTGTACAGAAAGTTACTTCAACCTAAGATACCAAGGGATGCAGTATGGAACAAGCACAAACAGAGTTACAAAACTAGTTTTGACAAAGGCATCGAAACAGCTGATCCCTCTTTCAATGGATCAAACTGTGTGGCTGAAGAGAGACCACCACAGAAAGAAATGAACCGTGGGTAGAAGGCAGGGTAGTTAGAAAGGATGGAGTTCGCACATATGTGGTGGAAGTGAATGGAAAACAGTATGTGAAATAGAAGATTCCTTAAGTTTGTAATTTTGTTTTAAAAAGAAGGAGGATGTTAGAGAAGTAATCATATGTTCAATTATTATGTTTTGTTATTGTTTACATTCAGTCTTAAAATTATTACTTTTTGAGTCTTGAAGAAATACACTTTTACTTATTAACAGTGAATAAATTAATTTATTATCTTTGTGTTCATCTTTCAATTAATTTATCCTAGGTTAAACTATTACCAGCAGCTACTATTCTCTTTTGTTACCCATAACCACCCGAAACAATTAACAATTAAATCCTTTTCATTGAAATAGTATACAAAATAGCACCACAAAATTAGGGGTGGATTGAATGAAGTCACCAATTTATTATTTTTCAATTTTCATGAATCATATATGCATGTGCTTTGTCTTTTTTTCAGTTCAACACACATTGTCTGTTTATATTTATTGTGAAAATGGTATTTACCGTGTATTAATAAAATAAAACATTCCAGTCTCCACTTTGCTTGCTCCCATTGAAATGAAGCCAATTTATCCAATGTATTTTATACTGGGTGGTCGAAAAGTAACTAGGTAATAATAATATGTTATACATTCTGTTCATTGTTATACATTTTGTGCTAAAGCTTATTGTGAGTGGTTGGGACGGCGTGGACAACATGAATGGCCTACAAGAAGCCCAGGTCTAACGTTGTGTGATTTTTTCCTATGGGGATTCTGTAATGAAGAGCACAAGTGCAAGCCCAAACAGTGGATAAATTAGAAAATCACATTCAGAAGATATTACAAGTTTTCCAATTGACTTCCTTCAGAAAAGTGTGGCTGTTTGGAGGATTTGGCGAACAACACCGGTACCTATGTGGAAATTTAAAACTATCTAATTTTTCTTATGTACTTAAGCGTACTTATGTAAGCGTATGTGTACAGTATTTTAATAAGTTTAGTTTATGGTAGGAATTATAACAATTATTTTGTGACTACTAACTTTTCAACCACCCTGTAGTTAATCAAGCAGCTTCTCTATCTCATAGCCTCCAAAACTTAACTTCACTTTTTATTTATGATGAAAATAATGGCACAAAATCGACACAATTTGCCAGCATAAACTCAACGCAAAACAGTGTTACTAGCGGGTTCAAGTGCTACAAAATGTCAAAATCCCATCAAGACACTGGAACCAAACAGGAAAAGGGAAAGCTGAGATCTTTTGAGAAAAAGACCTTAGCGCTAATTTCGCCTCCCTCATGTCTGATCCGACATTTGGTTGGGGGCCGGACCACCTACACACTATCAGATAAGCTCCTTTTTCAATTCAGGTTATCAAAGAAAGATCAATAATATGGAGACAGCTAAAGGTGAATAGGACAAAGGGTGACTGAGATTTTTCTAGGAATGATGAGGTGTAGTCTTGTTACAAACTAGGGCCGACTGTCTCTCAGACTGGCCTATCATTTAAATAGTTCTACGTTTTTTTAATGCACCAACGGCTTAGCTTAACTTAACCACGGAGAATGTCCATAGTGAACATTGATTCTTCTTCGGACGTTTAAACCGGACCGATTTATTTCGTAGCACGCACTACACCACTGAGCTATGGCCACTACCATTATTAAACCTTTATAGTGTAATAACAGTCAGGCTCAGCAATAATCAGTATTATTGATCATTAAGTAGAACATAAAATACTACAACAAATAAATTCTTAATGCATCGTCAGCCTACACACCTTCGAAGTATCGTAAGAATGTTTAATAATTGTTTGTAAAATCCTAATCAACAGCACTATCAAAAACAAATTCAACCAAACAAAATAACCACAAAAGTGACAAAACTATGGACCCAGCGCCACAGAGTAATTGATACTATCTCAACAATCACACTAAGCAGCTGTTACCACAGATAACAAAAGACAACGTATGGCAGTCCAAATCCGTAGCCACCCTCGCACCATTGATTTTAAAAGTTGAAAGTCAATGTTCGCACGCAGTAGTCATAACTGCATTATTAGTTAAAAAAGAGTTGTTTTATTAATTGCGAACTAAGTATTAACACTTGTAATGGCCATGTTAAGTATAAAAACCTTGTTTACTATAAGAAATTGGCATAACCTATTAGCATTGACTTATACATTTAAAATCAATGCTATTAGTGTAAAAAGAGAAATCTTAGTAGCTCCATTGTCATTAAACCTATACATTTAAAATCAATGGTAGCTCTGTCAGTGCTGTTCCATAGATGAGCGTCACCCGTCATTATTCCAGTTATTACTCGTTATTTATTGTTTAATTTAAACAAACTTAAAGTTGTTTTGAAGGTAATAAAGTTTGTAAAAAATAAATGACACTGTACAATTTCTTGTAAACTGCACAGTTTTTGAGGTGATTTAGTTTAAACTGCCACTATTTTGAAAATTTAAAAATATGCGTTTTAAAATGTTTATTTTTTTTTGTAAGGGAACTTTTCTATGTTCACAGCCATATTAAGTCTTAAAAGAATTGGACGAGAAATTTAGAAGCTAAAAGAATTGACTGAAAAACACAAAATGGCAGCTGGCGGCCAAACAAAAAACATGTAATTTATTATCTTCCACTTGTTTTGACTCGAGGAACAACACCCTGAAGATTGGACTAGTAGTTTAGGGACACTCTGTACACATAATAATGTATACATATAAACATAATTATGCATATAACGAAAAAGTGCTCAAAATACGTTCGGATAGGATCAAATTAAAAATCAACTCAAATCGTGTATTGGGGTTAGTTACTGTTTACACGAACTGGGCATGGTCAATATAATACTATTAATATCCTGGAACCAACAATATGTATGGTTTCCTTGGCAAAGGCTGTGGTCAAAGTTTTCAAAAAATTACAAATTTTAACTCTTCTAAATATTTATATCTACAAAACTATTATTTTTTGTTTAACTCATAATGATTTAATTAGAGGTAATCATATTCACAATATTACGAGACTAGAAAAATTTTCGATACAGATTAGAAAGCCACAGAACAAACGTTTCTAAAAAAACTACCAAGCCAAATGGGAGTAAAGTTATATAACAAACTCCCAACAAATTTAAAAAATATTCACAATTTGAACACTTTTAAGACTAGGCTCAAACATTATTTAATTGAACATACGTTTTATAGTTTAAGTGAATTTATGGGCCAATAAAAATCTTGATTTGTAGTATTATTGGTTTAATAAGAGTATTAGTAGTTTTTTGGTATTAATGTCAGACTTTGTCATGTACTTTGGTGGTGATTTTGCCCTACTTACTTTTAATCATTCATCTTCTTTTTTTTTTGTTACACAATTTTTATTGTAAACGATAGTAATTATAATAATAATAATTTGAAGATTACAAGAAATCGGGTTTAAAACATGTATACATTCTTGATGTTATCTCCATTTACTTTGTGGTATTCGTAACTATACAATAAACACATTTTGTACCATATACCACATATTTTTTACATAGACATATTTTTATACGTCTATGTAAAAATTAAAAATAAAATTACTATATGTGGTAAGTAGTACAAAATGCTTCCATTGTATATTTTAAAAATTTAATATAAAACACATTTTATTATTACACATTTTTCTCCAAAATACTTTATGGGATTATGTTGTACGGTTTTAATGTTTTCCTAAAGCTATGGTTTCCTAGAAAGCGGTGACCGCTACATTACGGCCGTAATATGACGGTGAGTTTTGTTTTCAATACAATCAGATGAGAGTGGTTTCCTAGAAAACGGTGAACGTAAAGTTAGCGGTAAAACTAGTTAAAGTTTTTCTCACCAGTGACACATTTTTTTTTGTAAACAAAAGTCTAGCTTGTCCACTACTACATACGCAAATATACTTTGACAACTAATAAAACAATATGTCAAAGTTATTTTTGTCTACATCTGTTTAAATATTGTGTTAAGCTATGGTTTTCTAGAAACAAGTTTACCGCTATATTACGGCCGTAATGTTAGCGGTGAACGTAACGGTGACGGTGGAATTAACACAATATTTAAACAGATAATGAACAACCTGCCTGACATGTCGTTTTCACAGTATTTAGTAATGGACAATCTAGACTTTGTTTACAAAACAAATTTTGTCATCTGGCGAGAAAAACATTAACTAATTTTCACCGCTACTTTACGTCCACCGTTTTTAGAAACCGCTCTCATCTGATTGTATTAACAAACTCACCGTCATATTACCCCGTCTTTCGTATCTTAACGATACCGGCTGCTAAACATTTTCAAGAAAAATTTGTCATTAAAAAATGTATGTGAAATGTGGCATTTTGAAGCTGATTTCTTGCAATCTTTAAACAGGTATTAAAAAACGAGTCAAGGTAACAAATTTTTCTTTGCGTTGTTGGATTTGTATTAAAATTTACTTGTTTGAAGTGCCATAAAGGGGCCGTTCTTGAATTTGAAGTACGTCAAAACAAACTTCAGAATCCTACTAAAACCTTTCCTAAAAGATTTAAAATTTGGATAAAACCAAAAGTTACGGGGAAGGGGGCATTTAAAACTCACTCCGTATAAAGTCATTGCCCAAACTCATTTTTGTTAGAACACAATTTGACCTAATCAAAGTTGAAATAAAAGAAGCGTCAGGGTCAGTCGGAAGCTAAGGCCAATCCTAGTAATAACTACGTAACTTTTATGCTATTGCTTTTACATGTTCATATATTATAGATACAGGATTTCAACTCATGTACGCCGCCGTTAAAGCAGATTAAGTTTTGTCATGGGCTTTTACTACGCAAGATCCTTTGTCAACGGTGGAATTGACCTATGTTTACACCGGTAGGCCTAGTTTAAGATAAACAACTGATACAATTCTAGTATTGTGACTTTTGTTCTGAAGACTTTTTATCGTTGACACTCTGTATAGTGGGCAAAAATGACCGATTTTCATTAAGGAAATAAGGGGTAATAGGTGAAAACTGTATTAACCTACCTTAATCTAAGCTGATAAATGTAACCTAACCTTCACTAAATATAACTTAGCGTAATAAAAGCTACCCTAAACTAACTTATTCCAGCCTAATCTACCCTCAACTAATTTAACCTAACCTTGCTTGGGAAAATTCCCATCTTTAATAACATTTTTTTCAAAGTCACTATTCTGGAATAATACCTTTAAATTATATGGAGGTTTGAAGCCCCCATCTTTGCAATTGACAGTGCCCATTTCATGTAAACTATACTTGTATACTTGTAGGGGTCCAGCTAGTAGCGTCGCCGCCGCTGTCGTCTTCAGGATAGGCTACAATTCTCTCAAGTGGTAGAACGCCTCATTCATTACAAATTCTTTCAGTGTTTTCTTGAATTTTCCCTTATTCTCAATCTTTCTGATTTCCTGAGGTATCTTGTTGTATATTGATACACAGGAGTGGTAGGGTCCCTTCTGAGCCAAAGTTGTGTTAGTGTTTTCCACATGCCCTGCTCCTCTTGTATTGTGGATTGTGGTTTTTTTTAAAAACATCAGTGATCTTTACTTTCATCGGCCATAAACGATTTGATTATGTTTCTCTTCTTTGCTCATGTATAACAATCTTCTTGTATCCTAATGGAACATTTCCAATATTGGGGCCTTTATATATAAATTAATTGTACTGTTAGTCACACTCTGTCCAACCAAGTCACTAAGGGACTTGCATCAAAAAGGTAAACAAGTTTTGTCTTTTTTAACGAGGCGAAGTTAGGACTACAGAGTCCTCTCTTCCACTCAACCTCAATTTTTACCTAGCATCTCTGCATAATAACTTAACAAACTGCAAGTGGTGACTGCGGGTATCGAACCCGCGCCATCGGACTGATGAGTAATGTGCTCCAAAGTCACACGATACCAAACTGCCACGAATTTGCTAAACAAACACGCACCACTAAAAACATAAGTTTATAGTAGAGCTGATTGATCAATACTGTACTTTAAAATATTCAAACAAGTCATTGATATTTTCATAACTGTAATACTAAAGCTGAAAGAAGACAATTGAACAAGGTAGCAGCTATATCTGAAATGTTATCTAAAGTAATGGTGAACTCCAAAAAAATTGACTGAACAAATCACGATTGATGAAATGTTGACTAAATTTAGGGCAAGTGTGCTTCCGTAAGCTCTGTATGTATGTGCCCAAGAAACCACATACATTTTGAGTCAAGGTTATGTGTCTTGCAGGTGTTCTTTGCAGGTACATGATGTTTACATATACATTGGACAGAACGGCAATACAGACACATGTCTGGAGTACATAACGCTGCAGATGTACTCAAGTGTATATCACACTCAAAAAGGATTAAAAGTTATTAAAAAACCATTTGACAAAATAAAGATTTAAAATTTATATTTTATTTAAATATGATTGCAATGTTTTATATGTGGATTTAAATAGATAGACAGATTTAAAATTATTAGGCTGTTGCAAGACCGATACATCTGTAGTATAACCAAACCTGTACCCTCGGTATGGCAGTACTACAGGGCGTAGCTCAAGGGGATAAATAAACTAGTAAACGACTCAACAATTCCTATAATGTTGTTTCTCTCTCTACAAATGCATGAGTACAAATCAGTAATCTTAACAACTATCCAAACATCCTATCTCTAATTAGATTCGTGCTTGGCTAACACTAGATTCTTATCCACTAAACATGTATATACTGCCTAATACCTTAAGCCCTAAATTGCCGAGAGAGAGAGAACACCTACAAAGATTATGTTCAAAACCCGTTACACCGAAAAGGTATCGTCTCTTACAGCTCGCCCAACTAACCCCACAAGTAATATCTAAAAGCGTGCCGATTGAAGATACTACGGAAGAATTCAAATACTTGCGACGAAACAGTATTTCAAAAATATTCCCAAAATTAAATCTGAAACAGTAACCCAAAACAAATTCCCAAAACAAATTACCGAAAAAAAAAGAATAAACCTTTGCAGAAATCAACAAAAGCTCTTAAGAAAGAAAGTCTCACCTTCACAACAGAATCCCCCTCTGATGCACCGTCCTGCATCCAGCAGCCAAGACGGCTCTCAAACTCTCTGCGCCTGTGCCAGCCGCAGCCACCAAATGGCTCACATATGCGGAAGGTCGTTCTCTCTGACCACGGCAATACAGTTAGAATTAATTTCCATTTTTAACAAACTAAAAATGAACATTAATATCTTACACATTTTTTGATTAACAACCATTTAGCCAAAACTTTAATAGATATTTATTTATATAGAGATCTGAAAGACTGGGTGGTTCTACTAATATTTTAAAGCGCAGAGCTTAGTAAAGATGGTAACCCTAAGAGTTGTAAAATAGTCAATTATAAAACATGCATTAATTATTGGTTTCAGCCTTTTAACTACAAACCAAACTGTTGTACATAGCATTGAGCAAATGTACTAATAAGGGCTGTGTATACATCAGGAAAAAATGGCACAGGAATAAGGAGTTTAATTCATATAGAGGGACTCTTTTTGGCCACCAGGAAAACAAAAAAACAAAACCCAAAGAGTAGCCTATGTTTTAAATACTCATATGGAAGAACAAAGGAAGAGAAAACTGACAGAAGATCTTCCTAATATAATTTATAAAAAAATTATAATATTCATTTGGGATTTGATTTTATTTCAGATGTGTTCAAAGACAAAACACTTCACTTTTCAACCAAACTCATAACACATCTAGTCTGCTTTTTTACAACTCAAGAAACTGTTTCAAAACATCAAACTATAACCTGTCACGCTGGCCAGGCAGGAGAAATGCAGTTGATACTTCTGGAAGTCTCTCCCAAGACTACTTTGCTCTCAGTAGACTGTGGAAACCTGTCGTATTCACAATTTCTGTAAGTAAATAAATGGTTTAAATTTATTTTAACCTTTAATTTAGTCTGTATTGCTCCAATATTTTGATGATCCCTTTAAGAGGATTATATGGCTATTTTCATATTGCTTTGGTGTTAACTTTTGGTTAAAATGGGAGAGCCAGTGCAATTTTAGATGTAACTTGTGCAATTTAATATGTAGCTTGGTGTATCCCTGCATAGTAATAAAATACTCAAATAAAAAAACATCAAGTTCCTTCTTACTTGATTATAATTTTTGGTTGTCTTGGTTTAAGGTTAAATTAATTTACAATCCATGTACATATACCCAAAAATAACGGCAATTTCATTTAAAAAAAACCATATTATACTATCCTTTTACTAATTTACATGTAGACCTGTAGTATTCTCCATTTAGTTAATGCATTTTTTTCATTCGATGCTCTCATGGTTTAAAGAACCACTCATACTCCTTAGTCTAAATAGCTGCTCGCTCCATCCTTGTTTGCCTTTTCACTCCTTAATTATTTTTGTCATAACGGTGATCTTGTTTGTAATTTTTTACAAATAATAAATGATTTCCGGTGTCAAATCTGAAGACAAAAATGTTTTGGACCAAACCGGGACAGTAAGTAAAAAAATACTCATTAAAACTGCAAAGAATAGCAATTCAAATGAGTAAATAACAATTCAGAAACTCAAATTTATTGTTACTTTTGAGTTTATTCTGATTGTTTCTAGTCAAGTGGGACAAGAAGTGAATAATAATTAAATAATAGAGAAATTTGAAGACAAAAAAGTTTGGACCGAACCGGGATTTGAACCCAGGTCTCTCACTTGCCAGGCAATTATGCTCACCACTACACTATCCGGTCCAACTATTTATGCCTTCAAATTTAGTACTTAAATCTGAATGTTTATCTGAAACATGTGACTATTATCAACAAGCTAGAAATATTACAAGCAGAATTTAAATACTACATCATATGAATTATTATAGATCTTAATTATTTGTATTTAAATTCTGGTTGTAATATTTCCAGCTTGTTGATTTAAAGTCACTTTTTGACAGTCACATGTTTCGGATAAACATTTAGATTTAAGTACTAAATTTCAAGGCATAAATAGTTGGGCGGTGAATGGTGCTTATCGGCGACGAACTCCGGGTTCAAATCCTGGAAGTCAAACTTTTTCTTCAAATTAGTTTAGTAATAAGCGTTTCTACAAATTAAGATGAATAATAATTAAACTCGCACTACAGCACTAATCCGAAGTTTTCAAAATCCTGACAACACTTCCGCCACAGTAGTCCGTTCAAGTGGAGGTCTACTGCATATAGATTTTGTAATGAATATTAGTTGTAGAGAAATTCACTGAAGTTGAAATGGAATAATTCTTTGGAAATATCGATAAAGTTTTATATTCCTTTTAGGTCAGTGGAGTGAGCCTGGCTGGTGCAGCGCTTTGGCAGTATGAAAACGTCAGGTTGCAGGCTTCTTTGGCCAAGAGATGGTGGGATAACTCTCATACGCCAAAGTATGTAAGTGTATCTCTATATCTTTGTGAATCATGTAGTCTATTAGAATGAATTTCATTCCTACCAACAAATACATTCCTACCCTGAAATTGATTGCTTATTTATTTCAGGGACAGTTTCGGCAACATGTGAACAGCTGGTGGCAGAAACTGAGTTCTGCGGACAAGGTGTTTGCTCCGATCTGTGCTCTGAATGTGGCAGTGTTCCTGGCCTGGACGGTTCGCAGGTGGCATCCAATCATGACCAAGTACTTCACCTCTGGACTCGCTTCAGGTTTGTACTGGAATGTGAATAATAATAATAATATGTTAGGAAAGTATAAAAGTGATTGATTAGTGATCAATCGGTGTAGACATGATTTGAGTGGCGGGAAACAACAAAAACCTGGTGCCATCTCTGTGCACACGCCACATTGTGCCTTTAAAGTTTTGCATTTATCGAGGAGGGAGTGTAACATGATTTTCTGAAACTCTCATGATAATTATATTCACACATACATTTTACATGGAAATTAGCAATTATGCGATTCTAATATGAATTACAATATGAACTTGAAAGTAAGTCGCATGCACATGCAAGATGTTCCCTACATTTCAGCTGAATATGTGGTAACAAAGCGGTTCTTATTAAAATAATTATTGTACATATACGCAGCCATTGGCCTCCCTGCCCCTGTTTCTTTGTTCCTCTTTATTTTAAAATTAATAACCATACGGATAGCCATGCCATAGGCACCTGCCACGTAACTGGTTAATTATTTGAGTTACTTACAGTAGGACTTCATTTCGAGCGGACCTGGCTTCGACCCGGATTCGGCATGGTCCGGACCACCTCGGTAAAAAAATTTAAATTTAAATAAACGAAACACATATTTTTTGTTACATACAATATTTTTTCAAAATCGCGTTAGCCATTTTAACAATATTTAATGACAATATAGTGCACTAACGTCCCGTTGACAATACCGAATACGCAGAAAACAACTGAGTTCTGAGTTTGCGAATCGATGGTGGGGTTGTCATTTACACCGCGCAAACTGGGGAGCAGGGAGTGGATCGACAATGTCAGACTATCTACTGCACCGGCGATCACCCCTCCGCCTGCAACAACAAATGTAAACAACAGTGAGCCACCTGCAGCTGATTCGTGAAATATCTGTATTGTGATAACTTGTGTTAGTGCGTCGGGTGAATAAATTGTGTGATTACGATGGCGGACAAATGGTGGACATTTTATTACATTAGAAACCTTTTTACTGTAAATATGAATTGTACATAAATTGTGAAAATGCTGTATTTTGAGCGAAATAAATACATTGTTGGTAAATGTGTTTTATTTAGTAAGACCTTCAGTGAGTACTACCTATGAGGTGAGTGTTTTTAAGGTGTGTGGCTCAGCCAAACCGTCAATGGCTGGACCTCAAATTACGTCATCTTGAGTCTATTTTATCGATCCTAATGCACCAGGATAAGCTTATCGGTATCCCTCGATCGTCCGGATTTTTCGAAATCGGACCACCCTTCCGCCACATTAGTCCGTTCTATCGATGGTCTACTGTACTTATAAAAAATATAATAACTATTTCTTCAAAACGTTTACACATTTAACAGTTGAATTGTTAATACTAGGTAATCTAGGAACTGTAAATGTAAAATTAGGTGCACACCAATGATTATCCTTGGTAAAAATAGGTTGGTGTTAAGTGTTAAAACATTAGTTTGGGCGATAACACATTTCAAGTTTCATT